>CAJQZM010038028.1:0-17528 GCA_907164665.1 Colias nastes | reverse complement strand
TTAAGATTTTATACCCAACGCCGCTAAAGAAGTTTTCACTTCAAAAATTTAGGCTTCTATTTCATATAATTACTTTCTTATTTACATTTATTACGTACAAAGGTCTCAATGATATTATAATTTAATGATAACACTGAATAACTTTATAAAATTATCATATCCTCAAAAATTTGTTGCAACATGTGATATTGATATACGGGGAAACTAAAAATACCAGTGACCTAATCAGCAAACCAAATGAACTGCTTTTTTCCAGTTTGTTGCAACAATGCACTAATTAAGCTTGTAGTCTGTAATAATCTGATCATTATAGTTTAATCCATTTAGCTGTAAGCACTGAGTAGTTTTCTTAAATTATAAATGAATGTAAAATAATATATAAAATTCCCGTGTCACAATGTTAGTTACCGTACTCCTCCAAAACGGCTAGACCGATTCTCATGAAATTTTCTGTGCATATTGGGTAGCTCTGAGAAACGGCCAAAATCTATTTTTCATAACTCTAAGTGATAAAAGTAAGGCAGATTAACGTTTGCCGGGACAGCTAGTATGATACAATTTTTATAAATTATAATGTGTTTATCTATACTAATATTATAAAGCTGAAGAGTTTATTTGTTTGAACGCGCTAATCTAAGGAACTACTGGTCCGATTTGAAAAATTGTTTCAGTGTTAGCTCATATATCGAGGAAGGCTATAGGCTATATATAATCACACTAAGACCAACAGGAGCAGAGCCACACAGGTGAAACCGCAGAGTACAGCTAGTCAAAAATAAATGGGCACTGTAAATTTAGATTCTTAGTAAACATATTCAGTTAGAGGTGACAAACTAAATGTAGGTTTTTTTGTTAAATAATTCACCAGTGAATATTATAATTATCATACTTTTTATGTGAAATATATATGACACAAGGTGCTGGATAAATTGCACCCAAGTTGATCCCGGGATAAAAACAATATTGAAATATAATATTTCTTGAAAATAATTCTTAAAGGTCTCTGTTGTATAATATTGTAAATGATACAGAAGTTTTTGAATTTAATTGTTACAAACATTCAGACATACATCAAGTTTTCCTCTTGATAATTGAACATAGCACTATTGATTACAAGTAAATATGTTTTTACCACTCATAATATTTTAATTAATCAATGTATTTATTTAGGAGTATTTGAGGGCCAAGTGGACAACCATTCAGGGCATCTTCAGGTGTTTAATTAATTTTGATGTTTTTTTATTTGAAAATAAAACTGCATCGTAATTTTGAAATACAATTATGTACATTCCATGACTCATGACAATAAATGAATAATGAATATTTAATTTTGCCAATTCAGCGGCATGTGGGTTAAACATTATTATGTGTGCAAACGGAAGCTGATAATTGGACATAAATCCACATCCTATGCTATGTAAATATACCTACCTATATACAATCGTTTTCAGATGATTCACACGAAGAACAAAAGATAGGAACTCCGATTCACACATTGTTTAAACACAATGATAGAAATCCCATTAGAAACCTCATATATGAAATAAAATATAACATAAATATTCATAATAACTCACCCAAAATATGAAATTTAATACAAAAATCATGTATTTAACACATCCACTGACATAGGTAAAATTCGGTCCTCTTCGTCTGGCATGCATTTTTATTTATTTTGAGTAAACAATCGTTTACTACTATTCAATGTTGAATCACAGAATACAACGCGAACTATATCACAATATTATCAATAAATGTTTATCATATTTTTTGCTCTCAAATCCCAATCTGAAACTCGACAATGAATCAACATCGGACATAAGCCACAGATGACAGATCACAGAATACTGAAAAATTGAAAATAATAATTTACTTTTCTCTTTGGCATTGAAAGCTACCACAGATTACTAATATGTACCACAAAGTAAACTGTCATCATGCGGATGCCACATAAACACCATATAAACTTTAAAAACATGCTTTCTTAAAAACTCCATTTTTATAAAAATTAATAACTAACTGTACACCTCGGCTTCCCCTGTGATACACTTTCAAAGATTAACGCACGCTTCAACCACGGTGCGTGCTTCAAGTAATGTATATATTATTATATCTGTGGGTGCGTGCCGGTGCCTTAAATAATATTGCCAGTATCATTTAATTCAAATACCCCGGTGCGGTGCGAGGGAAAAATTTTTATTAGACAAAATACCACTTCAACTTTTCTGTTGAGTTGGATAAGAAAAATACAGACATCAATAATTATAATATTTTATTAAAGCGCGCAATCTAGTTAGCGATATTTTTGAAAAGATATGTTTCACTGGCCCTAACCTGCTGAGAAGCAAAAAAATAAGGTATTGTGCCTGAATTGTATTCAAATTTTAATGTTATTGCTTCACTTAGATTTTTAATTAACATTTTTGAGGCGTTAGTGTTCATTCATTAAAATTCTTAGTATGATCCTAGTAATATTGTAGACTGCAAACTTTTATATATTTTAATTTGACTAAATGCCAAATCCTTCTAATATTATAAATGCGAAGTTTGTGCGGGTAGATGTATATTTGTTACGCTCTCATGAAAAAAACTAGTGGACGGATTTGGATAAAACTTTAGAGTTTGTAATATAGGCTATACACCCGAAAAACACATACAGTACTCCAAAAGTAATAATGCGCATAAAAATCTTCGTCACTGTTCGGCAACTGTCATATTCCCGGAGCGTCCGAAGACGATATGTATATAGAGTGGTTAAATGCATTTTCTTCATGCATAATTTAGTCAAATTATGTGTTTTGTGCTAAAAGAGATTAATATTTATTTGTAAGTAACGATTTTGTTTCGTTAATTCCTTGTAAGTAAATAGCGAGGATAACCCCACGATTGCGAATATATCTTTGTTGGATTGATTTACTTGGAATAATTTATAGTACTTTTAAAGTGTCTTACTGAAGCTGGTGTAATGATGGAAGAAAAGAAGGTTAAAATAACACAAAATTTATATTGTATAAAATATGGTTTTCAAACACAGGTTTACATTTAAACCATATAAATCTAATCATTAAAATCTCAGTTCAAAAGTATTTACAGTACCGATCATTCTTCAATATTATGACAATTACAAAAAAATAAAAATAAAAACAATCAAAATCAGGGATTATCTTTATTTCTGACATTTTAGATACATCGGAACTTTCATTATGCTCTTCTTCATTTTCACTTTCCCTACTGCCATCACCTGTGTAAATCATTTCATCGATTAATTCAATTCACCTTTAAAAACAAAACCAAGAAGGGTATGTAATAGCAGCTCTATATAATTCCACACAGAGAGAACACGTGCAGACACCACCAATATTTAAAGACGACTGACGGATTTTTGAGTTTTTTGACTGAAAGGCTACCGTCACCTACTTCCCGATTTGTTTTTGATTGTGTATGACCGTGAATTGACTTCTATTTCTTTTGAACAAGGTGTAAAATGCAAGTGCATTGTTTAGGGCTCTTACGATTCAATTATTCGAGTGTTTTCGGAAATACGACAATTAGCGAAGATTTGCATGCGCATTATTAATTTTGGAGTACTGTAATGTGTTTTCTAAAGTGTTAATCTCATGAAATTTACTGGTTTTTTTTCCCGAAGGTTCGTCTAGTTAGTGGGTGAAACCGATTGTAGTGTTTATAAAATTGGATTGAAATAAATAAAACGAAAACATATTCTATATTTTAAATATTTATTAATGGTAGTCTCTTGTTTGTCTTTATTATAATTCTTGAAAATATATAAATTAATGTCCTTCGTCGATCCACATAGTTCTAGATGAAGGTTCGTAGTTGGGGTCAATCGTGCGACTACTAATAATCTCTTTGTATACAAAAGCTGATTTTCTTGGTGTACGTGTTTTTTCTGCACTTTCGAAGTCGACATGGTATAGACCGAAACGTTCTCTGTAAATAGAAATAAATCATAAGAATCAAATTAATAATATTTGGATTGGTAAGATCTAAATAAATATGATATGTGTGTGTGCTTTTATCATTTTTTGATACACATCAGCTGCCTTTATTTAAAAGGATAATCTTAATACTATACTATTATAAAGGCGAAAGTTTGTAAGTATGGATGTATGGATGTTTGTTACTCTTTCACGTAAAAATTACTGAACCGATTACAATGAAATTTAGCACACATATAGAGGGTAACTTGGATTAACACATAGGATAGGTTTTATCCCGGAAATCCCACGGGAACGGGAACTATGCGGGTTTCTCTTTGAAAACGCGGGCGAAGCCGCGGGCGGAAAGCTAGTACTTTAATAAAATAAATTGCACAATAATTGCATCGTTTCAATACTTACAGATAACCTTCCATCCATTCGAAGTTATCCATCAAACTCCACGCCATATAACCCTTAAGGTTGACACCAGCTTCTAAAGTATCAAGCACGCTGTTCAAAGCAGCTCGATAATAATTAATTCTGTCATCATCCTCCAACCCTGAGTCGGGATCAGCGGACCAGCCATTTTCAGTGATGTAAAAAACTGGATGATTATATTTTTCACTAAGAAAAGTGAGTGAATTGTAAATGCTGTTCGGTGCTTGCTGAAATTGAGACAAAATGATTATTGCAGAAATATGTTTTTCGTCTATGGCAACAATGAAAGTGTTCTGTCAACACTATTTTCCCGCGCTGTTTACTATTCAGGTACAATGGTTTTGTTTAAATTTAAAATTTAAATAAATCAAAGAAATGTGTAAAAGCGAAATTAATAACATAAATTAACAAACCATTACGTACACATTACGTGGTATTAAGCTATAAGTAGACCGTACCTTACGAATAATATTTTGTAAAATTAATTTTTACTTTTCATTTAACCTTAACATTTTAATTGGGCTTGAAGTGAAATACATAAATTGGATTTACTACAGGGAAACCAGTAAATACGATGTTACTATTTTAAATTTTAATATGTAGGTATCTATTGTGCTTATGTGCAAGTACCGTCATACCGTGCAGTTGAACAGATTTTGAAGTTATTACTGAAGGAAAAAAGTATTGAAAAGGACACAAGGTAGGTGGTTTTTCCGCTAAATATAATATATATATAACTTGAGTGGATATTGTGATAGAAAATGACTGGCGCGGTAATAATAATTAATAACGTTATTATTTCTATGTAATCCAACAAAGAATAGGATTAATTATTCTGCGCCACTTTGAGATGTCATAAGTTTTAATTGAAATTATTGGATTAACTATTTTAGTTAAGAAATAACGTTTGTATTTGATTATACTGTATTAAAGTCATAATATTAATCGTATTTTCAAATTATATTTAAAAAAATAATTGTTGTTGTCGACGTTCCTATTCTTACTTGGATCGTATAGTACCTACACTGTATTATGCTCATTGCAGGTACCTACTCGATATAGACGATGTCTGAGCTATGTTATAGTCAAATCCCGAAACACAATCTCTTCGCGAAAGGACTGGTTGGCAATCCTCGAAATACATTCGAATTTCGCCCTTTGGCTGTATTTTTACTCAAACCTAGGAGTTCCTAACTTTTCAGTCAAACATCGAACGTAAATTATTCGGTTAAGGCATATTCAATTCTAGAAGCGACTTGCAAAACTCGGTCATATACGTCGATTTTTGAGTTTTTTATTAAAACAATAAACATTAAAATAAATGCTTCACCAAATCAGAAAAATTATGAATTTTTTATTTTAAATTACTTAAAATTATTTAAACAAACATTAAATTAAAAAAAATATAATTTTTTTTTCATACCTAATCTTACAAACACTAACCTCCGATATTCCAAAGAATCTCAAATACAAAGTGAAAATCACTTAAACTGAACAATAAGGTTTCAGAACTGGCAGAATTAAGCGGTTCTTAAGACTTGAAACTTTGTTAGCTGCTTAAATGATAAAATGCTTTCAAATATACGGAAATAAGACATTTCATACCTAATACAATTTTGACTGGTCAATCCCCGATTTAATAAAATTGTGTTTTGATATTTGCCTGATCAAATTAGTCTCTCCCAGGTTTGACGAAAATTGTTTAGTAAAAGGCCGAAATATTACATTTATTTGGGCTTTAACAAAGTCATTATGTCAGACCCGAGGATTGACCAAACTAACCTACGAGTGCCCGAGCTTCGGGGTTTGACTATAACATCTATACTATATCCTCTCTATTAAGTACCAATATTATAAATGCGAAAGCGTGGTTGTAGGTTTCTTTGTATTTCTTTCACGTCGCAATGGAGCAATTTTACATTACCATTTTTCTTAGAAGTCTGGAGTCTGTAGTACAGTACATAGGCTATTTACCGGGGTGGAATATTTTTTTAATACATTGCTGGGAATTTCCTTTAAATACGTGGGCGAAGTAAGCTACGAAACGAAACAGTTCTAATATTATAGATATTAATGTAATTTAAATCTCACCTTTAACCAAGTTGAGGCAGATTGCGGCCATTCTGGGGGTGTATATGTACCACCGTCAGCATCAGCATACAAAGAAGGTGTAGGGTACCAAGTCTTATACTGTTCATCTGCCGATATTAAATAGGCCGTGTAATGGTTAACGCCAAAGAAATCAGATGCTCCTCGAACTAAATCTTTCTCTTCTTCAGTGAATTCTGGCATACGTGACCTAGGGTAACCTTGCACCTTGCTGTTTTGTGCTACTCTTTCAGATAATTCCTTGGGGAATCCACCTTCTTCTGAGAAGATAGGCTCCGCATATAAGCCCCACTGAAATTTGTATAAAAATTGTCATCAGTATGCCTCGTTATTTGATTTACTATTTTATTTTGAAGTGAGTTATCTTGACTCATATATGTAATAACATTGCTATCTAAGAAATTCAAAACAAAAATCTGTCATCATGTTTCATGATAAAAATAAATAATAGTTGTCGTGTGATATAGGAAGATACTAGTTATTTCGGTTGGTAATCATTATCAAGTGTCAAAATATGTAATACTTGTTCCTAGATAAGTTTATAAACAAACTAACTGAGCCGATTTATACCCAAGGCTTACACTTGAACTTGTCTGATAGTAATGCACGTAAATATTATCATAACATTGACATTTTTATCAAATTCTGCAATGTTATATAATTTTATCATTATCTTACCTCCGCCTGTCTTCTCATCTCCGCAGCCATCTGATCCTCTTCAGAATCTGTCAAAGGACCAAACCAATTGACACTTATCGTAATACCACAGTTTCCTCCTTGTGATGCACGGAACTCTTTGTCGTACACGTGGTACGCTCTAGCGTGACCGAGAACTAAGTGCTTAGCGCATAGGTAGACGCCCACATCAGTGGCATTTAGAATGGGAGCTTTTGTGGCAGCACCATAACCTTCATAGCATATTTCTCTAGGTTCGTTGAAAGTAATCCAATGCTTGACACGGTCGCCAAAACTGTCAAACACAACCCTTGCGTAATCCTCAAACCATTCGGGGAATAGAGGGCTGGTGAAACCACCCAAATCTTGAAGTTTTTGTGGCAAGTCCCAGTGGTACAAAGTTACCATGGGC
Organism: Colias nastes; assembly: GCA_907164665.1. Taxonomy (NCBI): domain Eukaryota; kingdom Metazoa; phylum Arthropoda; class Insecta; order Lepidoptera; family Pieridae; genus Colias; species Colias nastes. The sequence goes on along the minus strand of CAJQZM010038028.1, from coordinate 9,953 downwards.
GTAATGTTATATTTGAGCATTTCGTTGATGTAGTTGTTGTAAAAATCAACGCCTGGTTGGTTGATTTGATTGGCTATACCGTTGGGTAAGATTCTGGCCCAGGAAAGGGAGAATCTATAGGCATCTAAGCCGAGTTCTCTCATCATTTCGACATCGCGTTTGTAATTGTTGTAGGAGTCAGCGGCTTCGTCTCCATTGCTTAGATCGCGAATAACTTCGGGTTTGGTATGTGTCATGCGATCCCAAATATTTTCACCCTTACCTAAAAAGAGTAAGCTCAATATTACTACAACTATATTGACTTAGACTTATTGGGATATATAGAATGCTACTTCCTACTAGTCCTATCCTATCCTACTAATATCATACCTAAATGCGAAAGTTTGTGAGGATGGATGTGTACCTATGTGTATATTTGTTACTCTTTCACGCAAATACTACCTACTGAACCGATTACTATGAACTTTAGCACACATATAGATGGTAACTCAAAGGATAGGTTTTATCCCGGAATCCCACGGGAACGGGAACTATGCGGGTTTTTCTTTGAAAACGCGGGCGGAAAGCTAGCAGGTACTTTAAATGTGTAGAACAGTGGTAGCTAAACAGCCTCACTTCAATCCAAAAGTAAAAATGCTAAAATGAACACTTTTAGACATACATACCATCAGCATTCCATCCTCCTTCTATTTGGTAAGATGCTGTGGCGGTACCGAAAAGGAAGTCATCTGGGAACTTTCTTTCTTGTTTTGGTAGAGCGTAGCAGCTCACAACCAGTAAAACACTGTAAAAAACATATATTCTCCAATAAACTTATCAATTGTCAAACAAATAAAAGTAATAAGCGCCATAGATGGCTATTAGGTAACATATAATATGTATGATATTATGTAATGTCCTAAATAAGGGTTCAAAAAGCTAGATTTATGAGTTATTTCCTATTTCCACCATTTACAAACTTAAATTGATCACAAGCGAGAACATTTAAATTACACGAAAATGGCTTTAAAAAAGAGAAATAATATTTACCTTAGTATTACCGCCCTCATCTTGTAACTATGCAAAGAAACAGCATCGGGAGTCTTATATACCTAATACCTATGTGACTATTCATCAATAGATAATCGATAAAATGATAAATGTTAACAATCGATATTTTTCTGCCAATCCGATACGAATCTACTTACGTCTCAACTAAAACAACAAGTACTGTAAACAGCGAAATTGTACTTGAAAATGGTACCCTTAAAGATTTTAATGGCCTCTCTCTAGTGTAATAATAACACGCTTTATCAATATTTATTGACATTTGACATGTACAAAACTATAACGGCTCATGTTTTATTATTATTAAATATTGATTTATATTAATTATACATTAACATTGAAATGGAAAAAAACGGCGTGTGTGCCGAGCACGTGTCAGAAGTGAAACTTCTTTGGCAAAATTCAAAGCTAACATAATCGTCGCCTTACACCATGACGTGACGGTATTGCCATGACGAGACCTTGAAATTTTATTCAGAAGTTTAACTTCAATAAATACAATATTAGTAATTCCTAAATAACCACTCACCACTTAAACTAAAATAACTACCTACATACTTAACTACTTTCTGGCGACTAAAGTCATAAAATCTATTTTTCATACTCGTTCCTTGAAAATAAACTAAGAAAAGTTAAAACCATTATAGGTATTATATAACTCTATATTTTTCTCAATTATATAGAACTTCTACCGTAAAGATAATTTATAAATAACTAGCTTTCCGCCCGCGGCTTCGCCACCTTAAACCTTACTCAAGTCAATCTATAAAAAAACCTCATCAAAATCCATTGCATAGTTTACAGATTTAGGCATACATAGGGACGGATAGACAGCGACTTTGTTTTATACCTACCATGTCGTGATTTAAAATTGAAAATATGTAATTAGAGAAGAAGCTGAATAACTAAAATTAATTGAATTGCCTAAATTGATACTTGAAACGGAACTCAAGAGTATATTTTAAGTTTGCTCAATTGTATGAAATTCAAATAGCTTTTGATAGAAAAGAGAATATAGAAATTAAGTAGGTATATTCCCCCAGCGTAGAGTAAGAATCGGGTAGCCAACTTCATCATTGATGGCTATAACTAAGACATCATTGGAACACACAGGCTATTTTATTTATATTTGACTAGCTTTCCGCCCACGTTTTCAAAGAAAAGCCCGCATAGTTCCCGTTCCCGTGGGATTTCCGGGATAAAACCTATCCTACGTGTTAATCCACGTTACCCTCTATATGTGCGCTAAATTTCATTGTAATCGGTTCAGTAGTATTTGCGTGAAGTTGAGTAATAAACATACATACATACACATACATCTATCCTCACAAACTTTCGCATTTTAATATTAGTAGGATAAGATTTTGATCCGAAACTAACAGGGCTGAACCTTGTCGAATTGTCAATAATCGAATTTCCAATAAACTTAGTGGTGTGACACAAATAAATAAGTTTGTATCAAATTCTTTGAAATCGTTATCTAATTTTGTGATATTGATACTGTATGCTTCAGGCTGTAGATATTAAAAAGTCCCGGAAAACCTAATTCTAGTTATGTCACTTTTATCACTTAGAGGCATTGATATTATAAGTAAAAAGGTTTAGATAGGTTATCAAGTCACTAGTTATCAGTGTTCGTGGGGGACACGTGTGGGGACACGATTAAATGTTTACTTCAGTCAGTTGTCTCTTTTTCGCATTCTAAATCATGCCATCTTCTGCAGTCGTGTGTGCGTTATTGTGCCGTTTTTAACCGACTTCAAAAAAAAGGAGGAGGTTATCAATTCGGCCGGTATATATTTTTTTTTTTTTTGAAGATCGAATGTTGTGTTGGTAACCTATCTACACCTTTTTACTTATAATATCATTGCTTAAAATGTACAAACATTACGTTTTTACCTACAAGTTACAACTAGGTTCAGAAGATCTTGCTTAGACTTTAGAGGTAGAAAAATACTTTTGGAACGAAGTTCCTTATCGCGCGTTGTGAAAGGGGGCTAGACGGAAAAAATTCTTACGAAAAGTTGTCACGACACTTTTTGCTAGAGTTGTAAGCCGTGCGGCGTGCGCGTAGTTCTCTGTCTGTCTCTCTCTAACTTAACACTTCGTTCCATCCGGATGTCCCTTGACACCGCTCAACGGCTCAAGTTTTTTTAACTACGGCTAGGTTCAGAAGATCTACTAACAATATGACTAGATTTGTTTTATTTGTGTTTAATTTGTGAAGTGAAAGGATGTCGCCTGTGATTAAAATGCTGATCTTGTGCACGTTTCTACGAATATTCCTTGACTGAGGTTTTTATTCAATGCACGGATTATTTCAAAGGAGTCAGTGCCTTGGTAGATGAGGTTATTGCAAGGATATCTCAATAACTGCTTTATAGCCTATGTATAAACGAGAACTGTGTAGGTACCTACTTGATCTAGTAATAAATATTTTTACAAAAAAAAAAGTACCTATGTTTCTGTTGTAGTAATTATGGGGGTTCGAATCTCGCCTGATGGATTTTTTTTCTACCTATTCTTTATAAATTTCTATTTATAAATGCCATAAAACCAAAAATATCAATATACATACCTATAACTACCTACATAATATATCAAATATTCAAACTATGTTTTTCTTAGAGCATTAAACGGAGAATTCAACATAATAATCAATATAATAAATATAATAATCTAATTTCACGTGTACGGTACACTTAAATAATAATATGTGTCTACAAATATGTGATGTTGTACATCTGTCTACTGTGATTAATATCTACATGCTTATTATCAGCCAGTTAAAATGTATTATTTTAAGTACCTAAGTTTAAACATCGATGTCGTAGCCTATGATAGAGAAGCCCTGTATCAAAATTTGTTTGGGGCCCGGATGTATGGCTTTTTGCTCTTCATCGTTAATAAATAGGTACTTATTGTATAAAAAAGACGGTGTCTGCCGAACACATGGGTCAGAAGAAACTTCTTTGGCAAAATTCAAAGATATCAAAATCGTCGCCATACTCCATGACGTGACGGTATTGCCATTACGCGACCTTGAAATTTTTCTCTCAACGTGCCTAAAGAAGTTTCACTTCAAAAATCTATAAGAATATATTACGTTGTCTGTTTCTATAGATATTAAGGGCCCCAGTAGGTATATACAGCCCTAATATGCAGGGACTCCAACATAAATGCGGCCCTAACAACAACTATAGTACTCACAGATTATAGTATCAATTCTAGATTATCACCGAGATATTTACAAGATGCACGGTTAACCTTAAAATACGCGGATACAAATCCAGTATTGTATATTTTTGATAAGATACTTTTCAAGTACCTACACTTCAAGTTTAGGTTTATTTATAACAGACTTCAAGAAAGGCGTTACCCTGTAATTTTTTCTAATGTAGGTAGTATTCTTTTGCGGAAAAAAATTGCTAAATTGCTTTGTTGTGACCACCTGCATGTTTTTATTTAAACGACTCCTTAGACTCGATTTTGATTCACTACTTTAAACGGAAAAATTACATTCTGACTTTAATAAAGGATCGGCACATATCGAGGCATTGGCAAACAATAATTTCATGAGTTGAAGCATGTTTTTATTAAATACATTATTCTATCCTATCCATACTATCCTACTTCCTACTAATATTATAAATGCGAAAGTTTGTGAGGATGTGTATGTGTGTGTTTGTTACTCTTTCACGCAAATACTACTGAACCGATTACAATGAAATTTAGCACACATATAGAGGGTAACTTGGATTAACACATAGGATAGGTTTTATCCCACGGGAACGGGAACTATGCGGGTTTTTCTTTGAGAATGCGGGCTAAGCCGCGGGCGGAAAGCTAGTTAATTATAATTTCGCACAATGAACGACTTCGCTCTGAGCGTAACATTTTCTAACCAAATTTAAATCGATTTTAAAAAGGGTAATCTAATGGGGTTTTTATATTCAATTGTTATTGCCCTTCGTGAGATACCTATTACCTTCACAAAAAAAAAAAAGTTTGGAAAATCCAAAAGTGCACGCCTCATAATCTCAGTCGATATTTTTTTTTGTTTATTTAATAACAATTAAACCACATCGAATCAGACCCTGAAAAATGAAAGGGTTCTATTCCTGAGCATACTCAAGCGTAAGAGAAAAAAAAAAGACTCGATTAGTAAAGTATTTCGGTCGCTATCGTGTTAACAAGAAAATCCTCCGCACATACAGACACACGGACGTCCAAGACAGAACTTTTTTAAACTGTTTTTTAACTAGTTTAAATAACAAAAATGACATCAAAAATATCATGAATGTTAAAAATAGTGTTTTTTCTTAATATGTGTGTGTATGTATTATCTTACAAGTGCAATGTATGATACATAAAGACATTTTAAGTTTGAAAAATCAGATGTTTTGCGCGAAGTGACAGTAGTACCCACCTCAACGCTTCGCTTATGAGGCGTGCAATAGTATAATTATTACCTACAAGCTTTCCGCCCGCGGCTTCGCCCGCACTTTCAAAGAACCCGCATAGTTCCGTTCCCTTGGGATTTCCGGGATAAAATCTATCCTATGTGCTAATCCAAGTTACCCTTGCTCTAACAAGAAGGCCAATAAATAATTATTTAATATTATTTGAGTGATTAATATAACAATCTTATTACAACAAGATGATAACAAATAATATACCTATTACATATACCTATAATGATGAATAATATGCTATACTAATAATTATTAGGTACTTACTAGCTTACCGCCCGCGGCTTCGCCCGCTTTGTCTAAAACATAATAAATTATATACTACAACCTTCCTCTTGAATCACTCTATCTATTAAAAAAAACCGCATCAAAATCCGTTGCGTAGTTTTAAAGATTTAAGCATACAAAGGGACATAGGGACAGAGAAAGCGACTTTGTTTTATACTATGTAGTGATTATATTATTTTATTATGCAAATTTATTTAATACCTAGTCATATAATTTAAAACCTACAGATTTGAATAAGTAATGCGCTATTGTTTCATTATAAATTTTGTTAATTCAAAAGTGGGTGGATGAATAGTCCATTCAATTAACCAAATAGAATATTTGAATAATATTTTTATCTCAATAGCACCGGTAAAAAATTGGCCTATAAATGTTTATAGTAATAACAAGCAACACAATATCTATCTTTAATAATTAGGTATTACAGTATTTTAATGTAAATAAAGAATATTACGAGAGATATAATTTTAAGCGGGAAAATGAAAATCAATTTACTGTACAAAAACTTTATTATAGTATCAAAATAATCTAAAATTAGTGTCCTTCATCAATCCACATAGTTCTATTATGTGGTTCATAGTCCGGGTTAATAGTTCTGCTTTTTACTATTTCTTTGTATATGAAAGCAGACTTCCTTGGCGTACGAGTTTTTTCAGCACTATTGAAGTCAACTTCATATAATCCGAAACGTTCACTGAAAAGAAAAAGAAAATTCTTATAAACATTTTAAAGAATAGAAAAAACTCGATCACGAAAAATGTATATTTCTAAAGCATTTGAATGCCGTAAACTGAAATATCGGAAGTCATTGATTATAACGCCATCTAGTGTAAAAATAAAAAAGCTTTTTGGTAACGTTTTTTAAATTTTAAACATAATATTGCCAGCTGCAAATTGGAATAGACAAATAGAATTGTATACAGATTAAACAATTGATCCATAAACAATCAACTTTTTTAGCTTATTATTTTTAATTCAAGATGGAACGGAAATTCAAGAAAAATTAATAAAAAAAATGGATCTTACAGATAACCCTCCATCCATTCAAAGTTGTCCATCAAACTCCAGGCCATATAACCTCTAATATTCACACCGGCTTCCAAAGCATCCAGGACACTGTTTAGAGCCGCTCTGTAATATCTAATCCTGTCATTATCATCCAATCCAGCTTCTGGTGTCGTGGACCAGCCATTCTCTGTGATGTAGATGTCTGGAGCATTGTATTTCTTGTGCAAGTGTGTTAGGGCGTTGAAGATACTGTTTGGTGCTTGCTATAATGGGCAAGATGGTGAAAATTAGTGGACATTATGAAGAATATGGAAAGTAGTGAAGAAGAATGAACATACAGTGTATTACACTAGTATATAATATTATACAAACAGATATGTCTGTGTTCTGGTTAAAAGTATAAGGAAGTTTTATTTCAATAAATAATCGATGTGCCTTATCCAAATTTAATTTATTATTGGGGCGATTTGCGTAGAAAATATGCATGGTGTTTAAATAAATGAGTGTGCTTCCATATGTGTTTTGCATTACCTATCTAAGATGGAATATTATATTCCATTGCAAGTACATATTATTTTCCAATCTGAAATCTACGAGTAAAATTTGAAATGGATTACTGCAGTAGATATTTATAAGAATGTTCATGAGCATCACTAACTAACGTCTAATTAAATTATTAATTTAGGTATGTCTTACCTTCAACCATCGGGACGCTGATTTCGGCCATTCAGCTGGGGTATACACACCGACACCCGCATCATCATTCAAGGATGGTACGGGATTCCAGCTCTTATAATCATTGGCTGATATCAAATTAGCAGTATAATGGTTGACACCGAAGAAATCAGCAGTTCCACGAGCGAATTGATTCTCTTCTTCTGTGAATTCTGGCATTCGGGATCTCGGGTAACCCTGCTCTTTACTTTTCTTGGCAACGATTTCGGAAAACTCTTTGGGAAAACCACCGTCTTGCGAGAAAATTGGCTCAGCGTACAGGCCCCACTGAAATGCAGAGAATTTTCTTGAAAAACGAAAAATTGCATTTACATATAGTCAGAAGATTGTTTTGAGACCGAGAAACAATGATTAATTATAAATCGGCATGTCTTTGTTCAATACCTTCTGCTATTCCTACCAGGTATACCCGGAAAGCAGTTCATATTAATAATTTAACAAACGATTAATTTGATGATGATTTCCTTTTATCTAAAAATATTTTTACCTCAGCCTGGCGTTTAATTTCAGCAGCAAATTGGTCATCTTCTGAATCCGTCAAAGGTCCTATCCAATTGATACTAATTGTAATGCCACATACTCCATTTTGACTAGCTCGAAATTCGTTATCATATGCTTTATATGCTCTGGCATGAGCCAGAACTAAATATTTAGCACAGAGGTAAACACCAACATCTGTAGCGTTAAGGATTGGAGCTTTGGTACTAGATCCATACCCTTCGTAACATATTTCCCTAGGTTCGTTGAAGGTGATCCAATGTTTCACCCTATCACCAAATTTCTCAAACACAATTCGAGCGTAATCTTCAAACCATTCTGGGAATAGAGGGTTGGTGAAACCACCTAAATCTTGAAGCTTTTGTGGCAAATCCCAGTGGTACAAAGTTACCATCGGCGTAATGTTGTATTTGAGCATTTCGTTGATGTAGTTATTGTAGAATTCGATGCCTTTTTCATTGATCTCATTGGTTAGGCCGTTGGGAAGGATCCTAGACCAGGAGAGGGAGAATCTGTAAGCGTCTAGGCCAAGTTCTCGCATCATTTCGACGTCACGTTTGTAATTGTGATAGGTGTCGGCTGCTTCGTCTCCATTGCTCTTGTCCGCGATAACTTCAGGTCGGGTGTGTGTCATATGGTCCCAAATGTTTTCGCCTTTGCCTGCAATGAACATATTTAGTTAAATTACATTGTTTAAGAAATTGAACTAGAGACTCAAAATTACTTCTCAGTCACTCTCAGTGTCAGTTGTAATACTATTTTCCTAGCAAGTAGGTACCAAAGTTTATTGTTTGAAATTTGTATTACCTGCAGTATTTCCAAATTTAACGATATCAACTCCCTAAAACCGTTAATATTTGAAGAAAGATGGAAAATTAAGAGCCCTAGAAACGCAAGTTATATTCTCTTGTAATGGACTAGCAATGATTTTTCTCGTGTTTTTGTAATATTTTTATCTATATGTGATACGTAACTTATGCCTTGGTGCTCGTGCATTATTGAGAATATCTAGAATTTAAATGTCATAATAACAACTATGTAAGTTTTATTAGCATTGTAAATAGGCACTAGACGCGTTACTAGATAAAATCAAACACTTCAGTTAAACATTGTAACCCATAATTAATATGATAGCAGAAAGATATTTATTTATTTATTTATTTATATTTATTTATTTATATTTTAGGAGAATCTACAGCTGTATTCTTAAAGGTAGTCACATAATATAATACTCACAATAAGCCATTTACAGATTCTCACGGCTAGAATAATATTAATATGTAACAATTACAAATGTATATAATATACTAGCTGCGCTTCGCGGTTTCACCCGCATGGCTCCGCTCCTGTTGGTCTTAGCGTCATGATATATAGCCTATAGCCTTTATTATGAACTGTTTTTGCACAATTGCTTTAAATTTTGTAAACTATCACAACTTCGCTCTTTAAATTATACGTTTATTTTTATTTTTTTATTTAGACGTTATGATAAGATGAGTAGGATAGGTAATAAATATCCTTATAATCCTAAGGATAGATTATGTCCCATTCTCAATCAAAATAAGTGTAAAATAAGCAGCGGTCATTACCAAAAGTGATTTCGGACCTACATGTAAACATTAATATTCATGAACTGGTCAACTGGACAATACGTTTACATAAACAAATTCCTATAATTATTTTGCATGTAGATGTAGGTATTATGTGAATAGTTGCCAGCTAAAATAAATAATATAACACCTGAGTGTACCTAATACGTCATGCTTTTATTAATTTGTTTTATTATCTAGAGCATAGTAACAATTAACATTATATAATCCAATATATTCAAGAAACAATTATAACTGTAATCAACATTTGGGCATTTTCGCCAAAATGTCTACAATCCAATTCACGGGATGTCCC
>CAJQZM010038024.1:0-23781 GCA_907164665.1 Colias nastes | reverse complement strand
AGTGTAATTAAATACTTTCTCAATGGCTCTAAAATGTAGAAAAATAATACGTAATACAGTGATCAAAGCTCTTTAAATTCGTGTAAATCTATTTTATGAAATTGGCTCAACATTTAACTCTCACCTTCAAAATGTAGAAAGAATAAAATAATATTTTTATTTCTACAAAGAATTTCATTATCTTATCTGTTTCATTTTATCTTAGATGTAATTTACTTGACGGCTACAAAAAAATAATTTGTATCTTCAGTTTTAATTTGAGAAATAAAAATAATTAATTTAGATTAAGAATATAGATATTAATAAACAATAAAATAAGCAGCATATGGGTATTACTGTAAATAATAAGTTAATTGTCTGATTATATCTTTATTGAAAAAATATACCTTTTAATACTGTAGCGTTTGGATAGAGCTCATAAATATAGCGATCATTTGTTATCGCAATCGGATAGAAGAAAATATCGTTCATTTCGGTACAATGTGTATTCCTTTGAACGTATGTATTAGAAATGTAATAAAGTTAATATCAATATAAACTAGAATAACAAAATAGATAGATTATGTTTACGGAGTATTATTTTATTGATATTTTATAGCTACAATAATAGTTCTCTGGATGTCGTTAAGATGTTTGTCATGGCATAGACATTTTCATCCCCTATGATATATGAAAATCATAGGGGATGAAAATGTCTCTCTCTCGCTCCTAGTTGGTGTTCTTCAGAGTTTGGAGTGTAAGTCAAGCAAAAAAAGAAAAAAAAACAGATAAACATGATCTATAAATTAAATGTAAAACATTTCAGTATTTAAAAAAATCAATGCCAGCCCACCACAATATAGGTATGTGTTTCATACATTCATATAGCAGAAGCTAGTGTATAGATCCATAATAATTAGTTATTATTATTAGATTAATTTAATTACCAATCGTTACAATACAAAGCCTAATTTTATAATTTACAGTATTGTTATTATATATAAGTTTTGAGAAATGATCCTATAATCATTTCTTTCAACACAATATCTACGTCATCTACGTAATTTAAAGAAAGATCCCTTTATTGGCTATAATGTTGCCATCTCTACAATTCGTATTCGATTATTTAGCAGTATAATCGAATGCCTTTGCTCCACCACTAATCCTCTTTCGCCTTTAAATCACTTACACCTGACCTTGTAATAAGGCTTCGTTGTTCACCTCACCGCATTTTTATAGCTATTTATAATCTGTGGCAAGGTAGGATTTATAAACCTATCAGTATAATTAATTTTACTTAATACTTAATGCGAGTGCAATGTTAATAATTCAATTGATTCAAGATCAGAATTGAAGACGTTCAATCTTGTTTCTCAAAGCTTCAGGTATTTATAGGTAAACTTTAGTTTATTGAATAAAGCAAGTACCTAATAGTAGGTAGCATATGGATTTGACTAAAAAAATATAGAATCTGTAAACATCAAACTAGGAAAAAAATTATATCTATTTGACTTAATATTTTAAAAGGACTGATATAACCAATTAATCTTTATATATATTTACACATTCCATGATTGCTTTGCACCTGACATCTAAAAGCCTCTCTACAAAAATATATATTAGGTATTTTCTCGGTTTGATCCAGCTTATGAAATGAGCCTTTTAATATCAATTAATTAATCAACACCAGCCCATTTTAATCAAAATTCAGAACTCAGAGGGTGTAAACCCTTTCCCAATCCAATGTTATAATGAAAGGATTTTGATGGAATATTTACTGTTCCCTAAATAGAAACCAATAAAATCGAATAGTTACAATCCGATTAATTGTGGAGAATTGCCTATACGAGCATAATATATTGGTGTTAATTGGGAAGCCTTAATAAATCATTGTACATAATATTATTGTATTACGAATGACACAATTAGCATAATTATGTATACATGTGGCAAGGAAATAACCTATTTGAACATAGGTTAAAAGCCTACAATGTAGCTACTCTCAAGTGCCATCAATAGTCATTTAAACACTCGGCCTTCAACGTTTTCTATAGCCAGATGAGCGAAAGATTATTCTCGAAGTTTATATTGTATGCCTGTATGGATTTAAAAGCACAACTCAAACCTAACTTTAAATGTCAGAGGTAAACAGCGTAACTTCTGTTAAAGTGGAGTTTATAACTTTGGTTCTACTTATCTGGGTAATCTGTATATTTCTCAGTAAATATAAAGTCCGTAATGCACCACCACCATAAATGTAATCCTTCTAAATTTTTGGGTTGTCTGGCAGAAATCGCTTACAGCGATAAGACCTCCCTCTGTACATGTTATTACTTGTATAGCTCTTATTTTCTAATCCTGTATTTAGTGTGCAATAAATAATTTTTCATTGATTCATAATCACGATTATGTAACTATTAGTTAGGCTATAAATCGAAATAATATTTAACGAATCTACTATTTACATAGACACAGTCTCCAGAGTTTAGTTGATTTACTATTTTCATATTTCGATTTCGATATTCAAAAGTTATATTAAATGTGATTTAGAAGTCTGGAACAAAACAAAAACAGTTTTAATTGAATCGAACGTTTTAATGGGCGCTCTACACAATGAGCAGCGTTGGACGAGTAGAGGCAATAACGATAGTGTAGAGGGCCTAAATGTCTATGATCGGCCTTCGATGTATTTTCATAATCGCAGTAAAAGCGGTAAACATCGACGATCATTTGCTGCGCCAATGCTGCCTATTATGTGGAGGGTCCATTACAGTTTCCAAAATACACCGGATTTCAGCTCCGATCAATACCAAATACAGTCTAGTCTAGACAATCGTATGAGCTGTAGCTATAATCGGTGTTTTAATGTCAATTTTAGAGTTGATACCTAGTTGCTATTGTTGGCAGTATATATGAGCAATTTTTGGCAAGAATTGAAATACTTGAGGCGAATACTTACCTACACATCAATCAAGCAAACGCTTTTCACATTTTGTTATAGAGTTCTTAGTAACTATACTCAACTAATTAAAATAAAAACTTTAAATACTAAGAAGTATTTCGGGAAAATTCAGTCAAGAATACAATAAAAAAATAGTGAAAACTAAAGTACCTCTTACCTTTTATCACTAGATTCATCTGACTAGGGATCTAGTCTTTCCGACACACAAATAATAATTTAAATTTATTTACCTAAATGTTATAAATTACACGATATCTTACATGTTATTCGCTTAACATTTCTACGCATAACATTTAAGCACCAGCCCGACCAATTAACTAAAAATATAATATTCCCAAACGGCCATTATCAAAGCTAACACCGTTGTTAACACCATAAAGACCTTCCGACGTCCGACAACAAAGACGAAGGACCACAAAATCAAATTATAACTATGGAAAATTTAATAAACAATTTTAGCGTGGGCGCGAAAATTGTGTTAAATATTTGTGGTCCAAACAATTTCTAGACTGTGAAATCCTCTATTTAATTATAATATTTGATGGTAGTTAGGCATTAATTTAATACTGATTTTAGTTAAATGTGTTTAAATTAAGTTTGTTAAATCAAAAGCTGTAAATCGATTTATTCTTATGAATTTATGATGGAATAAAAGTGGGTCAGTTACGTTGCATCTATTGATTTTCATTAATAGAGAATATGATTTGTCTGTTGACTGTTCACAAAATCAGATTTTTTGTTAGGTTTGGAGTCTTTGAGATCGATTTAAAAATTATAAAAAAGGTTTATTATTTTATTAGGTATATATTATATTGTGCTGTTACGGAAGCAATACACGTGGTACGTTTATGTACGGTCTACCTTTCAAATGACGAGGGATTTCCGAGAAACGTAGCTTTAAATGATAGAAGAATGTACCAGGAACTTACTTTATTTGTGTTTTGCAAAACGGTTTTCCATTATCCCATGTCCGTTCGCATAATTCAATTATTTTCCTAGAATCCGTTCAAAATCCAGCACGTGTAACGATAAAGCGACTGTATCGCTCACGTAAATGTTTTTGAAGTACACATGTGCATTTTCAGGCGGTATTGTGTGGCCGGTCTAATAATAGTGTCGATGTATGTCGAATTAATGAATTGCACCTGACAGGTCACCGGGCGCACACCGTGTTCGTGGGAGTTCACGTGCCGACTCGCCGGCACTCTCATCGCAAACACAAACATCACCATCGCACTGAAAAGGACCCTGAGAAACCTAGTAAGTATACTAATTATGTTGTTATAGCATGCCTTCTTTCTGTTTTGTTCTTATTTAATATGAAGTATATTGGACCCCAAGTGCTTTATATTCTTAATACTGAATTTGTTCGTTATTTTTTCATTTAGTAAATAATATAAGAATATTAAAACTCTACGTAAAGGTGTATTATCTAAACGGCTAAATATTTATTTTCTAAACTTCAAAATAAAAAGTATATAAATTAAAAGTAAACATTTTATCTACACCGCATGAATTTTGTAGTGGGACTGACTGACTGGGTAACTGATTTTAAATAATAAAATGTACGAAAGTAAAAACCACATACAAGTTGTACACAAAATATATTTTTCAGTCGCTTTTTACGAGAGCGATCGAGTGATCCTTCATTGAAATGCATGACCCTTATCTCTTGGGAGACGATGTAAGACCTCCGTTTGAATATTTAAATCTTAAAGGAAAAATTGGAATTTTCCGTCCACTAAAAACATGTAAATCAAACGATGTCTAGACTCCTTGAAAACTTTTTTAATTAATTTACTAAAGCACTAGCGGTCCGCCCCGGCTTCGCCCGTGGTACCTACATGTTTAAACTATCCTATCTCTCAAGTTGTATCGAACTGCACATGGTGTGCGAATTTTATTATAATCGGTTAATTAGGAGTCCATTGAGGACAAACATTGTGACACGAGATTTATATATATTAAGATTGCGTATGAGAAGTCACCAAGATACATAATTACCTAGCAGATAATACATAATAATATATCAAAGGAATTTTATTTTTCAATAGTCAAGTAAGTCTTTCAGTATCAACCTGTGGTATCAACTATCAACACTATTGTTCATATTAAAACACTCTTTTGTGTTTAAAACGTAGGAAATACCAATATATCATTTTATGTATCTCAAACCATATAAATAGCCTATTTCTACTTCATTTTATTTTGTACAATATGTTTTATTTAGATGTAAGAAGATAAAAAGATATTAAACGTAATACACTGGCTAGCTAGAAAGAAAATTAACACCGTATTTTTAGAGTAACTAATGCAAAATTTAATCTGAACAAACAAACGGTAGTTACTGATGCAAATAGCTTATAGACCAAAGCTCGTAAGCTCTAAGTATTCATGAATGCGCTTAATGAACCAAATAGACTTATATGCTAATATGTAATCCTCGTGTGATTATTAACTAATGTATAGTTAGGAAATACTGAGTTATTTAAAAATGATAAATCGAAATTATTAAAATAGTTTTTATTGTAATATTGTCTGAAATCTCTATATATAACAATGAATCCCCATTACCCTTGGTCACGGCATCACGCGTGAAATGCTGGACCGATACCAGTAATACTTATTTTGATGTGTTCTTTATTGTCAGGGGAAGGGAAGGGAAGGGAAAATGCGAAAACACACAGGACAACGTCTGTCGGGTCAGCTAGTGAAATTTAAAATAAGTTTTAAAAGTATAAATAATAAACACTTGGTTAAGTAAATTCATTTAATGATATCATATTCATAAAAATGTAATAATTAGGTAATAATTAAATCCAATCCACACATCGAAACATAGACTCATATATAAAAAGAATAAAATAACAGCAACAAACTGATTTATGGTTTTTATATTATCTGAGAATTTATAAACGTGAGCAGCGATGCCTTCAACATTTTTACTATTTATACAACATTTTTTCCACTCGCGATATAATTATTTCAAGCTCAGCTACTTCTATATAAATCAAGTTTATAAAAACGAAACCTAATAATAAAAATATGTGATAAATTGAGTTATATCGCCACTTTAGTGTGAAATCTAAACCTAGACTTAATATGCTCCTATAATTTCTAAATTACACTCCAAAAGTTATTTCTCGGCAGGTATTTGTGAGACTTTAACAAGGTGCCAAGTTTCTGAAATAGCCTTTAGGTACATCTTACAAACCATGATCACTTTGATCTTGAATCCTTTAGACATTATAGCCGTAGTTTAGAACTATAAATCTAATTGTAATATACGGAATGTACGCTTTATAATAATCATTAAATGTATCAGTGATAATAATTAATTATGAACATTTATAAAATACTGACTAATTATACAATAAACAGACTATAATAAATTATGTATTTCGTTACAAACAAAATATATTCATCATAAAGTATTAATCAATTAGCTAACACGCCCCGTTATACGTAGTTTCTATAGATACCAAACAGGCAAATGTTTGGATAGTTATTCAAACAGTAGTGTGTTCCATACATTTCAAAGTTCCATATATTCTTCACATATGCATAATATGTTCGATTCGTAGGCTCTGCGATAATGGCCCGCGTTAGAAGGCTGAGTGTGACGGATGACGGGGAAACATGTAAGATAATAATATGTAAATTCGCGAGCCATTTCATTATTTTCGGTTTCAATTTATTTTCTCTTTAACAATTCATATGTCATATCAAGCATGGTTAGATTGATTAGATATAGATGTCATAGAATCTTAGCATGTTCTCGTCTAGATTCGATTTTCCTACTGTCTTCAGTTATTTTTAATTGAACAAAACATCTTTCTGTAGATCTCATTTACGGATTATATATTAAACAGACATTGAACTGACTGAAAAATTATTTTGTTACTTTTCTTTATCGTTTACCTGACATTCATTTCTCTTTGGTTTCTCGTATATTTTGTGTTCAAAATTACAACTGATGTCTTTGCTATTATTTATTTGTAATCATCATTCAATATTTCAGTGACACCACCAGCACAAAGAGTGCAGTTTATACTAGGTGAAGATGTCGATGACTCCACAATGGAATCCCATCCACTTTTTTCCGAAATGGAAGAACTTGTAAAAGACGGCGATGAACTTGAATGGAAGGAAACGGCACGATGGATTAAGTTCGAAGAAGACGTCGAAGAAGGTGGCAATAGATGGTCAAAACCACACGTAGCCACTCTATCTTTACACTCACTGTTCGAGCTACGAAGTCTAATTTTAAACGGTTCCGTTATACTTGACATGGAAGCAAATTCATTAGAACAAGTAGCAGAACATGTGTTAGACAATATGGTGATGGATGGATTTCTAGGCTACGATAATAGGGAAAAAGTGAAGGACGCTCTATTGAGACGACATAGACATCAGCATGAAAAACGCAATCATCATCATCATCATCATAATAATATGTCAAGGCTACCGTTGATTCGATCGTTAGCCGACATTGGAAGGAACCATTCTTCGTGTAAAAGTGAGTACTATTAGTATAGTTGAAACATTAATAATAGTTATTCTTAATGAACTCGGATATTTGGCGATATCCTATCAGATTTACAGGAAAGGGATGTCAGAAGTAGCTCAAAAAGCTGTCGAGGACCTACCTCGTCGCCTAACACTGCTCTTCTTCATGCGAGTGACACAAGAGGTTGCTATCTAGCTGTCCCAGGTCAGCTCAGTGTATAACAATTAAAGTGCACCAAATTCCACCAAACACGCTATGTAAAAATGCGTGAGTCACGTGCACTCGGCTAGCCTAAGTTACATAACACCAAGTATCTGTAATCTTTATGTATACTCGTATATGTATTATGATATACCTACCCCAACCAAAATTTCCAATTTCGGTCGTATTGAGATTTCCTTTGCGATCACATGGCATTATATTTCAGTGGAAGAGGGCAGTACAACCAGTGGACAATCTCACAAAGGAGATATTGGTCGTTTCCTAGGCATCCCTCTTGCGGGTAACCGCTAAAATTTTTATTGATGTTTTTTCCTCTAAACTTTATTATTTTATATTAATTGGTATCTCTTAATGTTTTATGTACCTTACACATGTTTTTACTCCATATTATTTTTGGCTAAACGCTAACTTTCATAGTTGTTGTGAATTCAATGTGTTCTCGCCACATCAAAATTACAAGCTTTGCTCGTGCTTTATCAATCTAAATTTTCATCATCTTTATAACTGCTAGATGATAATAATTTATGAAGTCAATCACATAATGCACATAAATGTCACCATCAAATCATTTATTCACTATTATCAAAATGACTACAATCATCATTTTGGCCATGCTTTTGTTCCAATTCCATTACACGTTTTCAAGATAAATTAACCACTATATAAATCGATTTATAAGTCTTGTTATGGTACCTACTGCGCATGTTCACAATTCAATAAAAGACGATAGTTTACGTTTAATTTATTTTCAGGCGCACCACACGATGAAGGTATGGTAAAAAGTCCGAGCAGTGCATCTATGCAACATAATCACGATGTTACAATGAATGGAGATGTTAATCATAAAAGTAATACTCACTTTATGCGCAAAATCCCACCGGGCGCTGAAGCTTCCAACATATTAGTCGGCGAAGTTGATTTCCTCGAAAAAACCTTATCAGCGTTTGTTAGATTGAAAACAGGAACAATTATGGGAGATTTAACGGAAGTGCCAGTACCAACGCGATTTATGTTTGTATTGCTAGGTCCACCCAATAGTAATTCTAGTTTTCATGAAATCGGTAGGGCAATGGCTACTTTAATGTCAGACGAGATCTTTCACGAAGTAGCTTATCGAGCAAAAAGACGTGACCATTTACTAGCAGGAATTGATGAGTTTTTAGACGCCGTTACAGTTCTCCCACCTGGCGAGTGGGATCCCGCTATTAGAATTGAACCTCCTGCAGCAATTCCATCTCAAGATCCTCGTAAGCGGCCAACTGATAACAATATAAAAGAAGAACCTGACGAAGAAGAGGAGGAACAACGTCAACGCGAAGAATCAGGTTTAGCTCGAAGTGGAAAACTATTTGGTGGTTTAATAAATGATTTAAAAAGAAAAATGCCATGGTATTGGTCTGACTTTAAAGACGCTCTAGCAATACAATGCATAGCGTCCTGGATATTTTTGTATTTTGCTTGTTTATCACCTATTATAACTTTTGGGGGACTTCTAGGCGAAGCGACCGGCAAAAATATGGCAGCCATGGAATCCTTGGTTTCCGGATTTGTATGCGGAATGGGTTATGGCTTTTTTTCAGGACAACCTTTGACAATTTTAGGATCAACGGGACCTGTTTTAGTATTCGAAACAATTGTATTTGAATTCTGTAAACAAGTCGGTTGGAACTATATGTCATTTAGATTTTGCATCGGTACTTGGACAACTATTATTTTGATCACACTAGTAGCAATTGATGCTAGTGCATTTGTTTGCTATATTACCAGATTTACTGAGGAAAATTTCGCCACGCTAATTGCATTCATATTTATTTACAAGGTAAACATTTCAAAACATACAACATTTTACTAAAGGGCATAAAAGGAATATAATTAATCCATAAATTTAAAAAATTGCAGGCGGTTGAGAATGTTATTTCTATCGGGAAAAAATTCCCTCTAAAGACACGCCCTGATGAAATTCTCAATTATGAATGTTACTGTTTACCAAGCAATTACTCAAGAGTGCCTGAGCAATTTAATTGGACCTCCCTTGATAAAGAGTCTTGTAAAGTAAGTAATTATTTTCCAAACAATGGACACATGTTATACTCGTCTATTATATAAAAAATATTTAACTTTTTCAGTTCTATAATGGGACTCTTGCCGGCGGGGGATGCGATACAAAAGTATATGTTCCAGATGTATTTTTGATGTCCATTATATTATTCCTCGGAACTTTTGCAATTTCTATAATTTTGAAAGACTTTAAGAACTCATTGTTTTTCCCAGCAAAGGTAATAATATCATACAATTTAATCACATACACAGAAATTAAACATACTAATAATTATTCTGTTTGTTTTAGGTTCGACAAATTATAAGTGACTTTTCTGTTATCATAGCTATTCTATCAATGTCCTTCCTAGATTATAAAGTTGGAGTAAAAACACCAAAACTTGAAGTTCCATCTGAGTTCAAACCAACTTTGCCATCGAGGCAATGGGTGATCACTCCTTTTAATGGCAATCCAATTTGGTCCGCTCTTGTCGCAATCTTACCAGCACTATTAGGGACAATTCTGATATTTATGGATCAACAGATCACTGCAGTTATCGTTAACCGTAAAGAAAATAAACTTAAGAAAGGCTGTGGATACCATCTAGATCTGTTTGTATTGGCTATTTTAATACAAATATGTTCGATCATGGGATTGCCCTGGTTTGTGGCGGCTACTGTCCTGAGTATTAACCACGTCAATTCCTTGAAAGTTGAATCTGAATGTGCTGCTCCAGGTGAAAAGCCACAATTCTTAGGTGTAAGAGAACAAAGAGTCACGCATATATTGATATTTTTAACAATCGGTTGTTCTGTTGTACTCACACCAGTATTACGACACATACCTATGCCAGTTCTGTTCGGAGTCTTCCTTTACATGGGTGTTGCATCCCTTAAAGGTCTTCAATTCTTTGATAGAATTTTGATCATGTTTATGCCACAGAAATACCAGCCGGATCACATGTTTCTTCGACAGGTACGCATATTACTATTTCCAATAGAACATATTTTTTAAATTTTACGATGACTGACGATCATTATCGACTTATTTTTCAGGTACCGATCCGCCGCGTACATATATTCACAGCTATACAGCTGACTTGCCTAATTTGCCTCTGGTTGATAAAATCCTTCTCCTCAACATCAATCTTGTTCCCGCTTATGTTAGTTGTGATGATAGGTATCAGAAAGGCGTTGGATCTATTCTTCACGAGAAGAGAACTTAAAATTCTAGATGACGTCATGCCTGAAATGACGAAAAGGAATCAAGATGAGCTTCGGGAACTTGGTGACGGAGAGGTGGGATGGCATGCAAAACTGTTGACCCTTTGTCATCTGAAATAAGCTTATCCAACGCAATTTGATTATGTCATCGTTCGTACGTAGTTCTCATACGTATTTTAGTACCCAAATTATTTTTTGTAAATAAAGCCAATGTTTATCGATGTGTTTTTTTATTGGATCAGTACCCGCTCAATTCATGTTTATGTAGAAATTAAATGTAAGATTGTGTATAATTTTGTAAATACACGACACTATCATGTAGCGCATTGTGCACAAGTAGCAGATACATCATTTAAGAATATGTCTTACTCAAAACAATTCTTAGGCTATTCAATTGTAGGACAACAACAAGAACAATCCACCTGAATATCAAGAGAATTTACAAATCCCATTGATAAATGGGAACATTATGAACATACCCCTGGCATCTATCAACATTTCTGAAGAAATGAATAAAACTGGAATATGGAAGCAAGTAAATAACAGCAATTTGAGCAAGGGATGCGATGAGGGGAGAAATTCAAAGGCTAAATCTGGGAAAAAGTCGTAAGTTCATTTGATTTACAGTCAACATCTATCGGATTCTTAAATATTTTAACTGCTTCTATCTAATGAGACAATCATCAAATTAATATAAACGTGACCAACTCGCTACTTGGGTTATATGCAGTTTTTGAATAAACCTATGTGTTTTCCATTTCTAGCACTAAACACAAGAAGCTTATGTCAAAGAACTTCCAACCAGAGGTCGAGAGGCGTCTCTCCACGATGGACGAGGTTGAGGAAGATGACTCAATGAAGGTGTGCGTCAAAGTTACGAAATTCTAATTGACTCGGTAGCACCAACGAGACGGCATGACACGGTACCCCACACTAGCATGAGCAAACGCATCGGCTTTCAAAGCATTATCTCTTTTAATTTTCATTTTATTTTTCTTTGTCCAAATAATAATTAGTTTATGTGTTAGCTTTTTAACTCTCTGCCCCGTTTATCAGCACATCATAACTAAACCTAGTTTTATATTAATATTACTATCTTCTGTTTTTGATAATAATTTATTAATTATCAACTTATAATACTCGTACAAGTATTACCTATAATGTATTCTTATCAGATTATCCTAATTCCTAGCCGCGTAAATTTGTTTGTAGATTTTTTGGCATGTTTCTTGGCTGTTTTGCATGCAATTTGTCTGTGTCGGTCGCAGACCTGTTAACGACTAATCTAATCGTGTTCTCTTTTATTGAAATTGTATTACAGAGCGAACTTCTGAAGCGAAGAAATTCTTGGAGTTTGAGCGGGAAAAGCGAATGCAAGAAAAACGTATCTGCAGAGACATCGGTCTAACTACTTAGATATTATTATTTATTTGTAAAGAATGGCAATAAGCTACACCAATTTTGTGAGATTGTTTACCTGCATAGTGCATACTCCAAGATTGTATAAGTCTTTATTTTTTTAATAAGTGTTCGTTGTTCAATGTTGTAGTAATTTTAATCTTTACAAATTACTGGAATTCATGTAATGATATTTTCCTACCAATGTCCTGAACTAAAATGGTCCCAAATTCAAAATTCTCTTTAGAATATAAGATCAATTAATATTGATATGTTCGTTTTTATTGCATCCATTAAGAATTGTACTATACCTACCTACGTATATAAACTAAGATTTTAAATATTATAGAGACTAGACGTATAAATTTTATGATACATTTATTACCTCCTCAATTAATATATAAATTATGTAGTATCTAAGTTGTAACCACATTATTTTATTCATTAAGTAACTTTAATATAATTTGTTATGTATATGTTACTTAAATAAACGTTGTTAAAATTTGTTAATTAAAGCTTTTTGTGTTCACTATTCACATGAAGATTTTTTCACTTAGTTGTTGTCCTATTTTAGTGAATTATTTACTGTTAATTTTATTTAAAGTACTAGACTAAGAATTGAAACATTGGCACAAACTGTAAGCAATTAATAAATAGGCAATTAATGATAATTATTATTGTGAACATTGATGTCGTTTCTCGATGTATGAGCCATTTACCGTTTCTGTATAGCTAGTTAATCTATTATGTTTTATTAAGTAGTTTGATATTTAAGTATTTCGACCCGAATGGGTAATGTCTAGAAATAACCACTAGTTTATGTAGGCATGTAAGCAAGTGCCAATAGAGAAACACCATTAGTTTTATTATAATCTAAATGTACTAGATATTGTGTCGTGTCGTGTATTCACGTTTTAGTAATTAAGTAGTATTGGGAGTTTTACGAGCCGAGTTTACGCAAACATGGCAACAAATACATAGGTTTAGGATAATGTATCCAGATGTCTGAAACTCGGGTTTATCTAATCTCAACTATATAAAAATAAGTCGGGTTTTCCTTCCTGACGCTATAACTCCAGAACGCACCAACCGATTTCCACGGTTCTGCATTCGTTGGAAAGGTCTCGGGCTCCGTGAGGTTTATAGCAAAGAAAAGGTGTCTCTGGTGGCGAAACGGAGTTCGCCCGGTTTGCTAGTATGATATAGATGTAAGGTGTAACTGCTATTTCAGCATGAAAGGAAACACCATTTCGTAATGTTTTGTACGTTTGCAAAAAAATAAAAGACATGTAAACTTCTATTTGTGATTTAGTTGTACGTTTGCAAAAAAATAAAAGACATGTAAACTTCTATTTATGATTTAGTTTCTGTGAAGGTTTCTAAGTATTAAATTATTCATGATTAAAGTTTATAATGATTTCTTAGGCCACTATGTTCCCAAATAAATCATGAAATAAGTATCATTCTATGTATGCTTCCTAGTTTAAGTATTGTATACGTAAGTATTTGGATTTGTATGTTTACGGTAATATCATTGTACCTGGTTAAATGTGTTTGTTACGCGTTTATTTTTTTGATCTTGAGTGTTGAGAATAAATGTTTTTATAAATGTATTTGGTGTTTTATTTATCTAATCTAATAGGTACCTTATTGATAGAAAATGCTACAAAGAAGACAAATATATTTATTAATAAAATATATAAAAGCCAAGTTTGTATAATTAATAATTAGGTATTATTGCTTATAGTTTTGCGCTATAGTTATAATGGCTTTAAAAATATAGTTCTATATGATACCTACTGTTTAAGCTAGTATTTTCGCTAAGTGATTTTTTGAGACAAATGTCTAAAAATGAAATATTTCACTAACAACTTCAAAATAAAACCACAATAAATCTTAAAACTGTATATTACATAATAACATTAATACAATATCATTAAATAAATTATCCTAATTGGTCTAGGCGGCATTAATTCTTCTTTTTCTTTTGGTCGGGTAAAATGCCCATTTCCTCTTGATGTTTCCTAATGAGTTGTTCTTGTACATCGGGCAAGCACGGCGAGTAGCGACTGTACTCCATACTGAACTCACCTTTACCTTGTGTTTGTGATCTGAAAACAAAATTAACAAAAAAATTAAGAAAAATTATTGAAATTCGAAAAAAAATAAATTATATTTTTAACACGTAACTAAAACATATTTTTTTTACCAAAAGTTCACAAGTGTTTCTATCATCAATAAAAGTAGTTACAGTAGAATGAAGTAAGAGTCCATCTTAGTTCATTTTCTCTGCATAGCCAAGCATTGTTGGCTTGTATTACTCAAATAATGATAAAAATGCAACACTAAAGTACCATTGCAAGTAGTTAGAAATACGCGTTATTCAGAGCGTGCATTCAAAAGCACATCATATAAATTAGTGAGAAGATTCCATGTACATAAATTAAGACGTTCCTTCTCCTCTCCTCTCCTCCTCTCCAACTCCCCTGCACAACTGAATATTTTGTGGAACATTTTGTTAAACTCCGGTGTCGTCACTTCGACGAACATTATAAATTACAAAGTGTTCCAACTCACCTCAACTCCCCCGCATAACCGAACATGTTGTTGAGCGGCACCTCCGCGTATATAGTGGTCCATCCCTCCGCGCCCTCCGTGCCCGTGATGATACCGCCGCGCTTGTTCAGCTGCCCTATCACTGTGCCGTGGAACTCGTCGGGCGTCGTCACTTCGACGAACATTATAGGTTCGAGGATTTGCCACGCGCCGTCGTCGAATACTGGACAAGAGATAATATTAATGTAAAACTTGCTTAATGACAGAAACTCAAATTACTAGGGTAAAAAATTTAAAATTAACACTTTCCTATTTATTTGAGTAGCTGAGAAAGTTACTTTGTAACAAAAAAATATTTTCTGCTGATTTTATGGACAAAATCAATGCTTACAATACTGGATATCGTTTTTTTTTCAAGTTGTTGATAAATTTCAACTTGCCGATAAATTAAAAAAAAATATCAACTAAAAGATATTAGACCATCAAACATACCTTCCTTAACAGCCCCCTTAGCCGCCAAGAAGAAAGCCAATTCACTAGAATCCACGATATGATGGGCGCCATCTTGCAATCGGAACTTGACACCGGACACCTTATGTCCCGAGAGATATCCCTTCTGGCAAGTGTCGAGGAAACCCCTTTCTATGCCGGGCACGAATTGCTTCGGCACGTTCGTACCTATCGTTTCGTCGACGAACTCTAGTACTGAAATGGAATGATTATTTTTTTTATTTATTTTAGTATGTCAGAGCAAACAAAGGGCGGTTGGGTTATCACATCTCATGTTAAGTGGTCACCACCGCCCACTAAACACTGATGCTTAGTGGGCGGGCGAAACAAATAAGCTTTTTTCTTGAAGGCCTCAATATATTAGGGATTTAACTTAATTCAAAATTAATACTATACTTAATTATTACTATATAATTTTTAAGCTTCTGTATTAATTTTGAATTAAGTTATTCAAAATTAATACAGAAGCTTAAAAATTATTTTTTATGTAAAAACCCTGATGAAAGGGTATAATATGTCGTAATCAGCCAATCCACCACTTTAGTATGTTTTTCTTTTTTCAGAATTTGATAAACTTATCTTTTTTTCAAAATGTAAAATCTTTAGTATTAAGTGTACTCACATACCATATAATCTTATTACACTTGTTCCATAGAAACTCTAACTACCCTCATTTTTCTAACCTATTCTAAACTCCCTGCAACAACTGTTCATACTTATACATATTATAACGATCATATAGACTATCTTATCTTTTTCCAATACTTACAAGTATTCTGATGTGGCGGCAACGGCTCCATAATACCACTCACTCTAGCGTACTGACCAGCACCTCCTGATTGTTTCTTGTGCAAGTAGTCAAACGAACATGGTGACATCATTGTTTCTCTGTAGAAATATAAATATATATCTAACATGGTTTATGGTAATTAATGGATGGCCAGTATTATGGGCAATTTACAAATGCAGAATTAAACTTATCTCATCATAAATAAATCAAATATCTTGGCAGAAATTATTTTGTTAACAAAGTAAAATACTTGTCTCGTTACAGAGTGAAATATTTAGTAGAGGTATTAAGTTCATTTCATTCATTTATTTTTTTATAGTCGACACACCAAACAATATCAATACAAAGCCAGTTGTGTACTAAGGTAAGAAGAGATAACTATTGCATATTTCATTAAACTCTAATATACTATTCTATTGCTAAAACATGCAACCTGCATTTCAATTTTTTGTTTTCTGGCAATAATTTTATTAACAACTTACAAATATATTTAAAAAAATCATGCAACAAGTATTTTACATAATAACCTCACCTAAAAGCGACCTTAGGCTTGCCCAATTCAACTGGACAATTGTACTCTCTCTCCATTCTCTGCGCATAAATTTCCAAATGCAACTCTCCCATACCAGAGACCACTGTTTCCTTGTTATCACCGTCGTAACGGAATTGGAATGTTGGATCCTCTTTTGTGAATCTATGGACATGTAAAATGTATTAATAATACGGATATGTAATATTTGAGTGATAAAATTGAGGGGAGGGAGAAATTTGAAAGCCTCATAAATATTATGTAGGAATTAGTAATTTAATTAACTGCTTGAATGCATACAACGGAGATGTTTGAGACTTTGCAAAAATCTAAAAGTTTTCCAATAAAAAATTGTTGAAATGTTTACATGTCTGTTGCCTCTGTTGCATCTTGCGTTAAGCAACTTGTTTTTAATATTTTTGGACACCATTCCCCATGGAGAAAATTTTCATAAAATTGAGCAAGCAAATATCACTTACGCCTTTTATTTATCACTCAAACATACACACACACACATATTCACATCGCTCAAATAAAAACAAAATATGTATATCACATACCTGGCAACCGCCTTCGAAAAGTTATCTCTATCCTTATTATTCTTTGGCTTTATCGACATAGAGACGACCGGATCAGGTATATGTATAGATTCCATTGACAACTGTAGCTTGCTGTCGTTAACAAACGTGTCTCCGGACGCGCAATCTACACCGAACAACGCGAAAATATCGCCAGCGAGCACTTCATTCACTTCTTCCATGTTGTTTGAGTGCATGCGCACTAGACGTGAGATTTTTACCTGAAATTTTAAGAATTATTGTA
Source organism: Colias nastes (assembly GCA_907164665.1). Lineage (NCBI taxonomy): Eukaryota > Metazoa > Arthropoda > Insecta > Lepidoptera > Pieridae > Colias > Colias nastes. Next base: position 6,242 of record CAJQZM010038024.1, on the reverse strand, counting down.
AAAATATTATTTAATACTAGGTATATTTTAATTACGTAATTAGTGTAATCTGGGTTGCGTAAATGCGTATTTTACAATAAAAAAATAGTTTATGTGTCATACGTAGATACAATTATAGAGTTTTTTATCAATCAACATATGCTTTCATACTTTACAACCGTAATAAAATAAATAATAACCATTCTTTTAAACCTAAAACAAATAAACAAACTAGAATAAATTAGAACTTACCCTTTTAGTAGTCCTCGAATTATAAATATACTCCCCCCGCTTCAGCATGCCTTGGTAGCACCTCAAATATGTCAATTGACCGAACTTGCTCAACTCCAATTTAAAAGCCAAACCGACAAACGGTTTAGAGCCATCTCTTTTAGGATCTAATATCACAGTTTCCCCCTCGTCTCCTTTCCTTTCCCCGACTATAGCGGTGTTTTCTACTTCCCCAGGGTGCGGGAGGTAGTCCAACACAGCGTCTAATAATGGCTGAACACCTTTGTTCTTCAATGCCGTACCAACTAGTACTGGTGTGAACGTTCTCTTGAGAGCCGTACGACGTATTGCCTCTTTTAGTTCTGATATAACTGGTTTTCTCTCTTCAAGGAACATTTCCCCTAGAAGCATGAAATATTTTAATGATAAGAATATGCATAAATCATTCTCTCAATAGGCAAATTAAAGATAAATCAATTGAATAAAGAAATAACTACATAGTAAGTGTTGTTAAAAGTAGTTCCAGTGTCTGTCTATGTGTCTTAAAAGTAAAAGTTTAAAGAAAAAGCCAGCTAGAACAACATTGATTACAGACAAAAAAAGTATAAAATCATATGCAAATATTATGTAAAACAAAGTTACTCATTCTAAAAATTTTCTAAAAAAACCCAAAAAATCTTACCAAGTTTTTCATCAACATTAGACAAGTGTTCAATCAGCTCATGACGCTTATCACTTGCTTCCGCTCGTCTATCTTTCGGGATCTCATCCCATCTCACAATCTCACCGTAGTCACCATCAAAGTAAATAGCCTTCTCCTCGACCAGATCTATAATCCCTTGGCAATCTTTCTCCAAACCGATCGGTAAGTGCAGGAATGCCGCATTGTGATTCAATTTGGTGCGCATTTGTTTTAGAACTCTGAAATTAAATAATATTTGAGTCTGAGGAATTATGTCCTTCTATAAATTACATTTCAAACAGTTTTACAAACATACTGATATCTAATAATAAATCAATGCAAGGTTCAGGTACAAATATATTAATTCCTAATCGGAGCAAAAGCTTGAGACTATCGATTTAAAAAAAATATATAGAATATGACATAGGAATCAAACCACTTTCTGTTTCTATTTAGTGGAAAGAATGATAAGTGAATTGCTTTAAAACAAAATAAATTAAAAGCTCACCTCTCAGGATTAGCGCCCAGTCTATCCAGCTTATTAATAAAAGCAAGGCACGGTACATTATACCTCTTCATCTGTCTATTAACAGTCAACGTCTGACTCTGTACACCACCTACAGCGCACAATACAAGAACAGCGCCGTCCAACACTCGCAACGCTCTCTCCACCTCCACTGTGAAGTCCACGTGACCTGGTGTGTCTATGATGTTTATGTTATGGTCCTTCCATATTGTGTATGTGGCTGCTGACTGGATAGTGATACCTCGCTGCCTCTCTAGCTCCATCGAGTCCATGACTGCGCCGACATTGTCTTTGCCTTTTACCTATTGAATTAAGTTACATATATTAAACTGATAAATTACTATTTTGGGACTTGGGAGGTATGATTTATAACTATGTACATCAATCAGTGATAATCTATATAATAATCAGATTTTAGTATTGATGAAATTTTTTTCAAATGTAACCTACTGGTAGAAAGCACCTGTTATCCATAGATAAAATAATTAAATTCAGTCATTTATACTAACCTCATGCATTTGATCAATTCTGCCTGTGTAGAATAACACTCGCTCTGTAAGTGTGGTTTTTCCAGAGTCAATATGAGCCGAAATACCAATATTTCTAATCTTTTCCAATGCCTTGTGTTCTGCATATTTAACGTATGAGGAATAATTCTGAAAACAATTTCACTTCATTTTAATTCCTGTTCTGGTAAATATTATTAATTAGCTATTTGTTTATAAATCATGTGGACAAAACTGTTTGAAATTTAGTTATTAATTTAATTTTATTAACTTAATCATAGTCAAGGTAATTACATATTCTAATGCAATAGTTTCTATACGTTAAACATATAAAAATTGTCAAATCTATTCGATATAAAGAAATATAGAATACACCTTGTAATATATGTAACAAAACTATAAATTACATTTATGAATTACGTAAAGAAAATCCATGATTTACCTGAACTTGTAATACACTCGACTGTTTTGCTACTTTTGTTAAATGACCTATTCGTAACATATTTAACACGGTCATTTTATCAAGTGTGTTGATTTTATGGTATTCAGTATAAATTACATAGATAGGGATAAAAAATTCTAGAAATATTGTATGCCGATTTATCCCGTCGAGAATTATAACCTAAAAACTCATCTCGCGATTCTCGAAACTTCAAACTTTGATATGTCAATGTCAAATGTCTTTTTTTTTTCAAATAAGACATTGAGCGAAGCAAGAAGCTTATATCTAATACACTGGAGATTGCACTATGACCTTAGAGCAGTCTTTCCCAACGTGGGCGATAACGCCCCCTTGTGGGCGCTGCAGGCCTAAAGGGGGGCGGTAAGAGACCCAGAAAAAAAAGGGGGCGTTGTGTAGGGCTTTGGGGTCGATTTATAATTTCATCTACCTAGCTAGGAAGACTCTTAGACACCGACTGAGCTCTCGACTTCGAGAGTCGACATCTTGACACTAGATGAGAAGCTACAATGGGGGGCCCATGTTGCCACCACCGCTGCTAAGCTTAGTTCAGCTGCATATGCAGTTCGAAGAATAAGGCATCTCACCGATGAAGACACGGCTAGATTGGTTTATTTTAGCTACTTTCATAGCATTATGTCCTATGGAATTCTGCTATGGGGCAGGGCTGCAGATATAGAAACTATATTTATATTACAGAAAAGAGCCATACGCTCTATATATAATTTACGTGCTAGGGACTCACTAAGAGATCTCTTTAAGAATACTGGTATCCTCACTGTACCATCACAGTATATATTTAATAACATTTTATATGTACACAAAAACGCAGACTTACACACAAGAGTAGGAGATAGACACTGTTATGGCACAAGGAACAGAAATAAAATTGAAATGCCATTTTATCGTCTAGCTAAAGTTAAAAATTCATTTATGGGCCAAGGTATACTTTTTTACAACAGAATTCCTCATAGTATCAAAGAGTTTAGTAGTGCTAAATTTAAAAATTATGTAAAAAACGTATTAGTTCAGAGAGCCTATTACAGCATTAAGGAATATATGGAAGATAAAAACCCATGGAGGGTTATCGCGTAAAAACCACAGGACAGTTCTCTGGCATATTATGATAATATACAGTTATATATTTTGTAAAATTAAATTGTAATACTGATATGATTTAAAAGAGCAACTATGGAGTTTCTTGCCGGTTCTTCTCCATAGATACTGCTTTCCGAATCGGTGGTAAATGTAAAAATATGTATTGACGTTTCAAAAGTGCTTCTCCAAGAAGTCTAATTGAATAAATAAATGTTTGAGTTTGAGTTTGAGTTTGAGTTTGTGAACATCAACTAATATTAATTAAGATATAGCTCAAACTCGGTTCGATATAATAGACCGCGTCGGATTATTTAACAAGTTTTTGTTAAATAATCCGATTATGATCCGATATGGAGTTTCTTGCCGATTCTTCTCCATAGATACTGCTTTCCGAATCGGTGGTAAATGTTAAAAATACTCATGTAATGACGATTCGAAAGTGCTACTAAATAGTAGTCTAATTGAATAAATGAATGTTTGAGTTTGAGTTTGAGTTTGATTTGTACATTCCTGTATCAATCGGCTGGTTCTATAATACTTGTTCTTGCTTGTCGAGTACGATTGGGCGTCGAATGAGATAAACGAGTTTATGCACGTTTGTCTTATTCCTGTTGGTGCGTGCTGCTTATGCAATCCTATATAAACGACGTAAATTTATTTTATTTTCATTTGCGGTTTCGCGCATAATAGATAAGCAGTAGTTACTTGATTTCAACACTTACGTATTTCTCAAAACAAAACAATGTCGGAAGTAAAAAAGAACAGACGGCAATACTCTGCGGAATATATTAAATTCGGATTTATTGAAAATCCCACAAACCCGTCGTCGCCTTTGTGTCTTCTATGTCTAAAAACATTTTCGAACGAAGCAATGAAGCCTTCAAGACTGCAAGATCATTTGAATAAAATGCATCCAAATAAGAAAGACAAGAATGTAGCATATTTTCAAGACCTAGAGAAGAAGCATAATACTCAGCCAAGTGTATCAAAACTATTTTCGGCGGCTGCTAAGCAAGATGACGACGGACTTCGAGCTTCGTACAATATCTCTTTGTTAATTGCTCAAAAAGGCAAACCACACAACATCGGAGAAGAGTTAATTTTGCCAGCAATAAAGGAAGTAATAACTACTGTGCTTCATAAACCGGCCGCAGATATTATCCGAAAAATTCCTTTGAGTAATAATTCTGTGCAAAGACGAATTGATGAAATGGCTGAAAACATTGAAGAATCATTGTGCAATCATCTGAGGACTAGTCAATTCTCAATTCAGCTCGATGAGTCCACTTTACCAACTAATGAAGCGTTGTTGCTATCTTACGGGAGGTTTATTAAAGATGAGAAAATACGTGAAGAACTATTGTTTGCCAGAAATTTGGAGACAGATACAAAAGGCGAAACCATATTCAATACATTGGAAAAGTTTTGTGAAGAGAAAGAGATTCCTTTGAAAAATATTATATCAGTTGCTACGGATGGCGCTCCGGCTATGACAGGGCGCCATAAAGGCTTCATAGCGTACTTAAAGAATAAAATTCCAGATGTCCTTGCTATACATTGCGTTATTCATAGACAACATTTGGTTGCTAGAAACTTAAGTGAACGACTATTTCAATCACTGCAATACATCTGCAATATGTCATCAAAGCAGTCAATAAAATCCGTAGCAGCTCTTTGAATGATAGATTATTAATTCATCAGCTTTGTGCTACTAATGACGAAGATTTCAACCGTTTGTTGCTTCATACTGAAGTTCGTTGACTGTCAAGAGGCAATTGTCTGATTCGATATTACAACCTGTTTGACTCTGTGATAGAGTTCTTGGAAACTAAAGATACAGAACTGCGCAACAAGCTCATAACATCAAAGAATGATATAGCTGACATGACAGACCTGTATAAATTGTTCAACGACATGAACCTCCAACTGCAAGGCGATGAACTAAATTTAATTAAAACAAAAAATGTCGTTGCTGCTTTCGCAGCCAAACTGCTTCTGCACAAAAAGAATATGGGCAGACGTGAGTTTCACAATTTTCCGAATTTATCAGTATTCTGCAGTAACGACGACTTGTTTGCCTACTGCCAACATTTGGAAAACCTCCACATTGACTTCACCGAACGATACCAGGACATTTTAAACTTGAAAATACCAGACTGGGTGTTGGATCCGTTTTCAAATGTCAACACAGCAATGTCACCTCAGCTGGAAGAAGAACTTATAGAATTGACAACAAACGAAGAAACAAAAATCAAGTTCAAAAATGGATATCAAGAATTTTGGCTACAAAAACCGATCCCGCAATTGTACCCTGGATTGTGGTCAATTGTTCAACGATTCTTGATAGCATTCCCATCGTCATATTTGTGTGAACGTGGATTTAGTGCTGTGGCAACGCTGCTTACTAAAAAGAGAAATCGTTTGCGTGTTACCGAACGTGGCGACTTGCGGCTGTTTTTGAGTAAATTGGAACCTGATATCAACAAACTTATTGAACAGCATCAGATTCAACCTTCACATTAGTTTTTAAATAAGAATTGATTATGTTTGTTTTATTTTCAATAAAAGATACTCTGTCCGAATACTATAAAGTTGCGTTTCAATAATCAGTTATAAGTACTTAGCGGTTTTTAAGTATGTTTAAAAAGGGGGGCGTTAAAAAATAATTTATTCTTAAAGTGGGCAGTAGACAAAAAAAGGTTGGGAACCCCTGCCTTAGAGTATATATACTATCTATAGAGTGATAACAACCAAGTGGGA
>CAJQZM010038022.1:7647-25345 GCA_907164665.1 Colias nastes | reverse complement strand
TAATAATATATTATTTTTTCAATTTCAATTTATATTTCTAGTAAATGGTTAAAAAATTCACATTCACAATGTTTGGCTTATGTTTTTTTTTTTAATATAACCATAATTAGTTGACTCTATCTTAATAAAATAAAATACAAGCAGGAATTCGAAATCTAAATGAAATTTCTACTACCTAGAGGTATTTTCAAAGTTTTTAATATGAATACCTACTTATTCTTAATAATTTTAATGTTAAAGTCTTCCCTGTATTATATAAAAGACTCTACGTAGAGCAAAATTGAAACAATCTCTTTCGAAAAATAGCATAAAATTCTGCCCTCTAGTGGCGGCCATATTGAATTTAGAAATACGTGGCTTATTTTCAATGTAAAAATTTAAAAATTTACAATAATATATTTTCATAATTATAACAAGTTAAGATGTTTAACAGAAATAGAACCTACATACCTACTTATAGTTAAAATCAGCACCTTTTGACGTTGTTGGAGTCTGTTGAAAATAGTGCCTATTAAGAATTATGCAGAGTAGGTACTTATAGTAAAATTGTTTTTAAAACGTACTCACATATTTTAATTGCTTTACCGTTGATAAAGGTAAACCTATCCTACCTATAGTTTAAGCATAGCTTTTTTTTACTATAATTTAAATTTTAGTTACCTATGCCTAAGTACCTACATACTAAAGTTATATTATTAAGGGCCGATTTTTCAATGCTTGGATAAAACTTATCCGTCCAATAAAGTATTAAGTACACGATAATATTAAAATGTCACGTAAACTGTCAAATACGGGCAATTAGAATACGTTTTTAAAATGGTAGTTTTATACATTATTCGACGAATAAGTTTTATCCAAGCATTGCAAAATCGGCCCTAAGTATTATACTGAATAGTAAACTCAAACTCAAACATTTATTAATTCAATTAGACTTCTTCTAGAAGCACTTTCGAATCGTCATTGCATATTTTTAACATTTACAACCGATTCGGAAAGCAGTATCTATGGAGAAGAACCGGCAAGAAACTCCATAGTTGCTCTTTTAAAATTAATAGTAGGGGAGACCGGGGTTCGACGTTCCGATTTTGGAGTCGGAGGCAATTTAAATGTAATAGAAATGTTTAAAATCAACGATTCCTATATAAAATGGTGCATAATTTATCCTTGTTTCAAATTGTAAACTTAAGTTCTTTGAAATAAGCATATATTATTGCTCAGGAAATTTTTTGTGTAGAAAGTCGACAAGGAACAACTCGCCCCACAAAGGGGCTGATTGTTCCTCAGCTGAGGTAAGTTGTTCCGCTTATCAACTCCAGTCTCTAATAATGTAGTATTAGTTGGAAAGGTATTATATAAAATAAATTAGGTATATTTAATTGAATATTTATTAGTTTTATTTAGAAAAGTACAAAATCTTAATGTTTTTACAATCTTTTCTACAAAATTAAAAAAAAATTTAATGAACATAACTGCAAACATAAAATAATAACAAGCATTAACTACCAGATTAATGGTGTAGTACAATCTAATTAACAGATTTAAGAATAATAAACATTTTTAATATTACTCAATCAACTTTGACAAACGTTTGCTTGTCAAAAAAAAACAAAATTATTTATTTTAATGATAACACAAAAAATAAAAAATTTTAACATTTCGAGTTATAGTTTCTTAATTCAGTTTTATAGCAATGACTTTACTGAGATCAATAATCTAAACTTATAACTACTCTGTAAAAACAGATTCATTTCAGTAACTTAAAAAAAATATTCAGAGTCGTCGTCAGAATTACAATTTTGACAAACATAAGAATGAACACCTTCAGATTTCAGGCATTTTGAATGAGCTCAATTCTTACACATGACGCATTCAATCCATTGTTCACCTGGTCGTGAGTTGGAATCGCAACATATTAGACAATAGCATTCCATGGTCTTTTCTTCACTGTCACTTCCATGATTATCTTCATGCAGTAGTTTCCTTTTCACATTTTCTTTACCATTTGCGGATTTTCTTGCCACTTTATAATTTCACTTGTTTTTTTCAGTTACTTTATTCTTTTGGACTCTTTTTTCAACTTCCTTCGTCTTTATTTTACTATTGCTCTTTACTTTTCTTGCTTTTTCTTCAGCCAAAGCATTATTTTCAGGCGTATCTGTCAGTATACCGAGCTACCGTCTTAAGTTTACGACCGTCTTTAATAACGGTATCAGCAGCCCGCTGCAAAAGCTCAATTGAAACCTTGCCCCGTTCGGTTTTTCGTTTATAGTTTGTCATCCTAAAACAAAGTTTAAATTTTATTATTTACGTGTTCGTTAAGGGGCAGGTTGTTCCGCGGAACAACTAGCCCCCCACCAGAGGAACTTGGAACCCCAAATTCCATTTTCTAAAGTAACATCCAATTATGATAGAATACGTTTGAAAAAGCCAAAAACGATATTAGAAAGTTAATCACTGTAGTTTGATCGACAGATAATAGCAAATACCACACAAATAGCTAGAAAATTGATTGAAATAGACCAAAAAGTATGATGACGAAAAAATTTACTTACGTGATGTTTGAGTGTCACCAATCGACTACCACGCTAACACGCGGGCAGACCGTCACTAAAATGACTGACGCAATGGCACAATGATATGACGTTTCACGATGCACTTCACACTTATTGCTATCTCTTTTCTTCGCGGAGCTATTTCAATCGGAACAACCTACCCCCGGCACTTTGAACCCCGGCCTCCCCTAGTAATTATGTTTAAATAATAAATAAATGTTTTTTCTTTCTTTCTTTCTAATATTAGTAGTAATAGTATTAACCTGCAGTAATATATAGATATATTAGGGTACGAATAGAAAATATGTACCTACTTCTAAATTTTAATTAAATTTACGAATTTTGTTATACATTGTAATAAAAATAAATATATATATAAAGAATATAGACTACAAGGCTCTTAAGTTTATTAACTCTATATGTAGGTTATACTGTTGTTTGACATTAATATCTAATAGACTACAGGCCCATGCCATGTTGAAAAATTTATGGGTCATTTGAACCACCAGGTGACCTATCTAGAACGATATAAGAGCATAAAATAATAAGATTGAGCACTATGACGTCACTTGTAAGCTGTCCAACTGAGTGCAGATGAGAATTCGAAAGTAGAGGTAGAGATTTTTTCCCCTTGTCTCCATGATTTTTGTACGGCGTTGCGGAATAATTGATTAAAAGCAGTATTGAAATAGTATGACACAGATGCCGTACAAAATCAATAAATCATCTGTAGTCTATAACTATATAGTAAAACTCATGTAACAATCTTTAAATGTAAACATAGTACCTACCTAAGGTAAAAAATCAATTTTGTAGAAAATTCGAAAACATTAGCCTTTTAGAAGTTTTTTTTTTTGTTGTAATATACCTAATATAAAAGAAATACAATTATATTTAAGTATGTAATGTAATTGACATTTGTGTGAAGTATGTAAAGTAGATAATAAGTAATAATTTTTTTTGTATGATATAAGTTTATTTTTGTATAAAAAATCTTTCCTTTCCGTTTATGAATAAATCTATTTTAAACTATATTTTGGTTTTATTTTTAATTTATAAGTTACTTACACCTAACTATATCAAATTAAATAAAAATAACTACGTTAAAAACAACCGACTTCAAAAAAAGGAAAAGTGAAAAACAAAAAAGATTTGATATTATTAATTATTACATATTGTTTAGATGTGCTATTTATTAAAAAGGTTCGATGTCGGTGCACGGTCTTAATACTAAGTGCTTAGTGCTTGGCACCGACTTCAAACCTATTTAATAAATAGCACATCTAAATAATGTGTAGTAATTAATAATATCAAATATTTTTTTTTATTTTTATTTTTTCCGTTTTTGAAGTGGGTTGTTTTTGACGTGACAACGTCTTATAATTCGATAAAGCCGGCTGCACGCACGAAAAAACATGACTCATGCGGCGTTACCTCGCTCTGACTCATCTGAGGCGTTCCATGTAAGGCTTGAAGTGCGAGCGAGAGCGCGAAACGAGCGACAAAGAAGCACAATCGGACGTTGTCACGTTCAACTATCGTCAGTAAACCGACTTTACAGACAACCAATTTTTAACGTAGTAATTTTTATTTAATACTTTTTAGTGTATTTTTCAAACGAGCCCAAACTCGATAAAGTTGAGTCAATATATTACTGAGTTCCCATGGCCACCTTCCGATTCCATCGTCAAATCAGCTCTATGTCATGATAATGTTTCATCGCTATCCAATTTACATACGTATACAAAATTTCAGCTCAATCGGTAACCGGGAAGTGAATCAAAGTTACATTGCTACATTTCAATTAAGTCATCGAGTACAGACAAAAATGCTCATAAAATAAAAACTACTGGGCCTATCCGAATAAAATTTTTATGGGACCAATTCGACACCATTCCGCATCAAACAAAAAAAGAATCACGTAAATCGGTTCAGAAACCTCGGAGTAATCGGTGTACGTATACATAAAAAAAAATACCGGCCGAATTTATTAACTCCTCCTTTTTTTTGAAGTCGGTTAATAAAAGTAATAGTGATTGTCTATATATACCTATGTAGGCAATCACTATTACTTTAATTTTTTCAACTTATTTTGCAAAGAAACCCATAGAATCGTATATTGTTTTATTTAATTTCCAGTTCTTAGAGTTATGACTCTTATAAATGCACAAAACTTATATATTTTAGAATACTTTATTATATTACATGCATTTAATCTCTATTATAATAAATAACGTCTTCTCCCATGAATGTCTGTCTTTATGTTCGCGAAGAACTCAAAAACTGCTGTGCCGATTTTTAATCATGTTTTTACCAACGTATAGTACGATTCACGAGTAAGGTTTTTGTATATAATCTGTTAAAAATACAAGCTAGTATCATAATATAATAAATCTTATCTCTATCTCAATTTAATTAGTAAAATTATACAGGGTGTCCCAAGAAGTATGGATATACTGAAGCCAGGAGGTAGAGGACCTTGAGGGCTATCCGAATCACCCCCATTTATGTTATGCGATTTTTCCTATTTTCGGAGTTATGACGTTTTTTTTTTAAATTTTCACCGATTGCCGAGTACCTACGATGAGATTTTTATTTATGGTGACGTGACTTATTGCGGTAGACGCTTGATTTTTTTGTGTGCCAAGCTGAAAGATAGGCACAATTTGGACTAAATAACCCGGAAATTGAGAGTAGCAGAAGAAACCATTAAAAATAATAGAAGGGCATTCAGACGTTTATTTATTAAAACAACTTTTTTCGGTGATGTTGCACTTGCATTAAGCAGTAGGGGGGCATTTTAAATATTTCTTGTCATTTAACACCTTGTAATTGGTTATAATTTGTTTTTATTAATCATAATGTAAATTAAAATTTTGCACTTAATACCACATTTAGATTTAAATTTTTCGATTGAAGCCTTATGAATAATAAAATGAAATTAAATAGAGAAAGTTTTTAAAAGCCAAACGAAAACCTTTTTTTATGTGATTTTATTTTTTACGGGCCCTTGAAGTTGTGAACATACTTGGTAATTTTATCTTTCTTGACATTCAATTCTTTTTTTTATTCCATTCAAAGATCTAACGATAGTAAATGTTGCCATACTGAATTGGCCTATCTTTCAGCTTAGCACACAAAAAAAATCAAGCATCTACCGCAATAAGTCACGTCACCGTAAATAAAAATCTCATCGTACTCGGCAATCGGTGAAAATTAAAAAAAAACGTCATAACTCCGAAAATACGAAAAATTGCATAACATACATGGGCGTGATTCGGATAGCCCTCTACTCTCTAGGTCCTCTACCTCCTGGCTTCAGTATATCCGTACTTCTTGGGACACCCTGTATATAATAGAATACCTAATCTATACATACTAGATGACCTGGTGAACTTTGTATCACGTACATAATATATTTATGAAAATTACATAATTCTGATTTTCACCATGTTTCATAAATAGGTATATCATGATAAAAATTAGCTCAATGAATGACAATTAATTTTTAAATAGGTATTACTTAATATGAATTTAACTAGGTTCAGTTGCCGGCTTTGCAAGATAACAACTATTCTTTATATTATTTCAGATAATCCATCTCTATACTAAGTTTCAGATAAAAAGCTTAAGTAGTTTTTGAGTAAGCGACATTCAAACTTTCATATTTAAATAAATAATTAATATCATGGGCAATAAGCAAGGTGTTTAATTTTGATACAAAATATAGTAAATAAAGCCAATTTTGTAGCCCTTAAATAAAATAACAAATTGGTTTAAAAGTCGTTATTCTTTGAGTTACAAAATTTAAAGTTAGGTTAAAGAATTTATTTTAGGGCAGCATTAAAATATAACCCCTAAAGGAAGCCTGTGTCCCTGCCCTATTAAATACCTAAAGGTTATATTATACAAGATTAAAAATGTATTAAAATTTAAAAAGTTTTATAATATTATGTCACTGGTAATAATTTGTACTTCTATTATACTAACGAGGTAATTTTTACAATGTATAAAAATACTTAGATAGGTCTGTAACCTAAAGTCTATAGATAGAGCATTTCTTGAAAATACACTTAATTTTACAATTAATAATTCCGTACAATTTCTAAATAAATTGAAGTCATAATTAAGTTACTTCGCCTCATTGCACTTGTCACTTATAACTGAAAATAAGTTTAGGTAAATATTTTTTTAAATATTTACTAATGTTTACATTTAAAAGTAGATACATGCAGTCAATTATATTAAACTTCTTTGACTCTCTTCAATATTCAATTTGCATAGATTCGATATAAATTTGTCAAAAAACAAGAATAAATTGAAAATTAATCAATAGGGTAGGTATTAGGAACATAACATGGATGATTGTCATTTTAAAATTGCAATTTTTACGCGACTCTAGTCTCTACATAAATTATATTAAGGTTTTTTGAATCATTCACTCTTCTTACACTAGATATAAAGGAAATTTTAATGTTGTGAAGCCATCAAATAATAGAAGAAGGGAAAGAAAGACACGAAGTAGTTGGAAAATGGATTTTTATGATATCTTGATGCAGTAATTTTCACAGACATTTCACATAACGCCATCTAGCGTGAAACTATGTCAAATATAACACAGATTAAAACACTCGTTTTTAAATATTTTTGGTTGATATTAATTACCTACCTATTCTATAAAAGTATTAAGTAATCGAACCTACAACCTATGACATAGGTAAATGTGTCATCATTCATACATTTATTTTTAAAAATTTCCCATTTAAAGATAAAAATTGTGTTTTTTTGTGTGCAAAAATATTGCCATTTAAATAAAATAAAACAATTTAACGAGATTAAGCAACATTTTATTCATTGGATTAAGCAAACTGTTTAGAATAATAGTAATTTTAATATCTAAGAAAGTCGATATGAAGAAATATAATATAGGATGTTTGCTTTCTGATACTTTAAAGATTACAAATCCATACTTCCATACTTAATATTATAAATGCGAAAGTAACTCTGTCTGTCTGTCTGTCTGTTACTCAATCACGCCTAAACTACTGAACCAATTTGCATGAAATTTGGTATGGAGATATTTTGATACCCGAGAAAGGACATAGGCTACCTTTTATTGCGAAATATGTACCACGGCCGAAGCCGGGGCGGGCCACTATATAAAAATAATTTTGATTTTCGTACATGTCAATCATTAGTTGTCAATCCTGTCAAATACGGTTGAATACGGTCAAAATATTGTTTGACATTCATGCGTTCAAAAATGTATTTTGTGTAAAATAATTAATAAGTAAAAAGGGTGAATAAACTATTGTCTGTATTTTTTTTAAATCAATTATTGAAAAGTGCAATTAAAGCAGATACATAAAAATTCCTCAAATATTTGTGTTTACGCGTGCTTTCAGAAATTGATAAGGTATTTTCGGTGAGGAAACTAACCAAGAAGGATAGTTCGATTAATTATTTAAAAAAAAATCTCTAAAAATGTAAAAATTCTGACAACTATTTGTCGCGATTTCGTCGACTGCTTCAACAATATTGCGTTGAAATAATATTATAACGTTAAAATTGAAACGGAGGCCCTGGCTCATTCGATTGAACCAAGCTAAATTGCGTTTTGAAGATTAAGTACATCCATTTACGCGATGCAATTAGCACAGAGAAGAAGATGCAGAAAATATTGGGCTATTTAGGTGCTTAGGTGCTATTTTACCGGCGACATACACAGGTAGCCCAAGTCATACGCATGAATATGCGCAAGATGCAATGACATATGTTCGTCAGTATGGTCGGCCTGGATCTATTCATTACATTTACATGAAATCCAAAATGGATGGAAATTATTCTACTGCTGCGTCCCGGACAATTATCAAGTGATCGGCTCGACATTACCACACGTGTTTTCAAGCAATGAGTTACATTAAAGCAACACATCTTTCGGATTATTCAATGATGGATGTAGGTATTCAATCGATCCAGACCGACATTATGTTGTAATCACGAATATGATTGATGGACCGTGTGGCACCATCAACCGCCAATCACCATGCATGGTTGACAGCGAGTATTCCAAAAGGAATCCACGAAAATTTACTGTAGAAACTATCACAGGCAACAAGATGATAGTGGTAGAACTATCATAACTAAAGTGAAAGGAAACGATTTCGTGGTCGACACCAGTTAAAGAATGAAAAGAGTTAATCCGAATGCATCCCAGGCTGCAAATCGTAAGTAGTTTAATTCGATAATTTTTCTCTGGCACGTGTATGAAGTAATCAAGTATCTAATTATTGTTTTTTTTTTATTCTTTTTCCTATACCTATGTGTTATTCATCGAAATAAAATGCTGTTATATATCTTTATTTATTTTGTATCATTGTATTCCATTCATCAAAGCCTAAATTAGTTCCAAGCCCAAAGGTAACACGACATTCATTGACTGGGCGGTACGAAGTTCGCCGGGCCAGCTAGAAAAAATTAAAATTAAAAAAAAATTCAATAAAAATGTAAAAAATTAAAATTATTTGTTGCGATTTCGTCGACTGCGTCAACAATATTGCGTAAGTAGCTATAAACAAGTTAAATTGCGTTTTGAAGATTGCATCCATTTACGCCATGCAATTAGCACAGAAGAAGATGCAGAAAATGTTGGTCTATTGATTATTTTACCGGCGACATACACAGGTAGTCCAAGTGAATATGTGCAAGATGCAATGACATAATAATATGTTCGTCATTATGGTCGGCCAGATCTATATTCATTACATTTATATGTAATCCGAAATGGATGGAAATTATTCAACTGTTGCTTCCCGGACAAATATCAAGTGATCGGCACGTCATCACCACACGTGTTTTCAAGAAAAAAATCCGATCACTGATGAGTTACATTAAAGGAACACATCTTTGGGATTATTCAATGATGGATGTATTCAATCGAATGACGAAAATCTGGCTTGCAGCATGCACACATTTTAATTTGGTTAGTCGAAAGAATAAAATATATGAGTGTGCGGGGATTGCTAATCCTAAAACCGATCCAGACCGACATGACGTTTTTATCACGAATATGATTCATGGACCGTGTGAAACCATCAACCAACAAACACCATGCATGGTTGACAGCGAGTGTACCAAAAGGTATCCACGAAAATTGATGGCAAAGACCATCACAAGCAACGATGGTTACCCACTGTATCAGCGTCGATCGCCTAATGATAATGGTAGAATTATTATCACAACTAAAGTGAAACGAAACGATGGCGTGGTCGATAACAGTTAAAGAATGAAAAGAGTTAATCCATGCTGCACAGCTTATTAAAATTCAATCATTTTTCTCTGAGACGTGTTTGAAGTAATAAATTAAAATACTATTACATATCAATCCATATAAATCACAATATAAATATTTATTTTGTATCATTGTATTACGTTCATCAAAGCCTAAATTAGTTCAGCTAAAAGGTAACACAACATTCATTGACAGGGCGGTACAAAGTTCGCCGGGACAGCTAGTGTACCTATAAACCAAAGTCAAAGCTAGCATTAAGTTTTTCGTGAACACAAGTAGGTACATAATGCTATAGCAACAACTCCTACAATCCACGATAGACTAAAATGAATATTTTATAAAATTATCTATTTTGTTATTTTTTTCATATACCATGATAATTATAACATTACAATACCTAACAACTTGTAACAAAATCCAATAACTAGGTAGGTATGTCGTTTGTGAACAAAAACTTCTCATACATTCATCCATTCCTTCATTATTTAACAACATTCTAATTAAGTTCTTATACAAACACTAGTGTAATAATTATTACCAATACCTTAGGCCTAGATATATTTCAATGAAATGTAACATAAATGGTTGGGTGTAACTATAACTGCACATTAAGAAATAGTTGTTATACTTTTTATTAAATTTAGCATTAATTTATACCAAACACATCTCAATATCCCATATTTATTATAGCATTCTAGTTTATACTTCACTGGAAGGCAGAATCACAGTTTATTAGTCTGTGACTTGAAACAACCGTTTATTTGAAGTAAATTTGTAAGTTTGTGCTGCCATCTATCAGTGAGTAGAAAGATCTTTTGAAGTGATAAAGTTAGTACAACTTTCTACCACTAGATGGCGCGTTTATGCAATTGAATAAATTTATTGCAAAATTTAGATAATAAAACTTATAGGTTTATGACAATAAAAAAAATCAAATAGATTTTAAAACATTATTATTTGTTTTCATTTTTTCTTTATATTTTTTTTATTATTAATTTATTTGTAGTAGCAACACTACAGTGACCCTTCAAAATTGACATAATCTGTAGCTAACTTCACACAATTACGCGAAACAATTTTGAAACATGGCTTTGGTAAAGTTTGCAGTTATTGATGTTAATGATTATTTATCTAAAAAACAGGCTGCAGAGCCAGATTTAGCCGCAGACTGGGCAAAACTAGAGGAGCTTTATAATAAAAAGTAAGTTTTTCATAATCCGCTTGAACAACACGTTCAAATTACTTCAAATTTCATATGAACTCTTTTGTTTTCAGATTATGGCATCAGCTTACACTAAAATTACAGGACCTTGTCCTCCATCCATCCTTGCAAAGCGGCGACAATCTAATACAACTGTACAGCAACTTTATCACTACATTTGAAAACAAGTAAGACGATTTTACGAAATCAATTCTTAGCCCACTTTACCTCCTTCTAAACAGATATTTATCCATTTATTTACGAAAAATTATACAGTAGCACATTCTTAATTTCCCTTTGTTACATTGAAGTGACTTGCATATTTAATTAACATTACAAAGGAAATCTTATGCAAAGACTGACTGAAACATATAAGAACATCCCAACCTATTATGATAAAAACTTTGAAATTTTTCATCTATTTATATAAAACTTTGGTAAAACTGTACATTATAGGGCGTGGAGTTGAGAGTCGTAATTTTTTTTGTGGTTAGCTATTGTCCTATGAAACCTTTCATTTCCAAGCTAAATCAAAAATTTTTAGTGACACCAAACAAATTGCAGAATCACTACACACTACATAGTATAAAGCATATTGTAAACGTGCTTAAATCTTTAAATTTTAAACCAACGCAACAAATGTTGATTCAAGATATTTTAATAGATAGTGATTCAAGAGGAAGATTTATTTGTATAAAACATGCATAATTGCATCTGTTTGAAGCCAGGCTTTCTAGTTACATATTATAGTTTAACATGTTCTTAATTTTCGTTTATAAATTTCAGAATAAATCCTCTATCGTTGGTTGAAATTATTGTTCATGTGGTCAAACAATATACAGACAAGAAAGAGGCTATTGCCTTCTTGGAAAAAGTGGAGGCAAAAGTTAAAATGAATGATGAAGCTTTGGCTTTGTGTAAAGTGAGTATAAGTTATTATAATAATATTATTAAGTTTTAAGTTCCTAATTATTATTAGTTATTTTGAAAGACAATAAATTACTGATTTATCTTTTTGATAGCAATATAACATATTCATAGTAATAAAATAATATTTTTCAAATTAATAATACTTGTTGTCCATATTTGTTCATTAGAAATAAAAAATATATAATTGTAAAAACAAACATTGTTTATATTATTTCACTAGCTGTGCCCCGCAGTGCTCTGCTCCTGTTGGTCTTAGCGTGATGATATATAGCCTTCCTCGATAAATGGGCTATCTCACACTGAAAGAATTTTTCAAATCAGACAAGTAGTTCCTGAGATTAGCACGTTCAAACAAAAAAAACTCTTCAGCTTTATAATACTACCAATGTATTTGTGTATAACTTAGTTTTCATGTATTTATCAATAATTTTCAGGTACTCCAAGGTCAAATCTATCTTGAACACCTCAACGATTTAGATTCAACGGAGAAAATTATAGAACAACTGGAGGGTAGTTTGGAAGATGCTGATGGAGTCACACCTGTGCACGGACGCTTCTATAAACTGGCTTCAGAGTACTATCGGTGAGTTTTAATTAATAATTACAAGCTCGCGGCTTCGCCCACTTTGTCTAAAACCTGTTGTTTGTTTTAACGCGCTAATCTCAGGAACTACTGGTCCGATTTGAGAAATTCATTGGTGTTAGATAGCCCATTAAACGAGGAAGGCTATAGGCTATATATCATCACGCGGAGCAATGCGGGTGACACCGCGGAGCACAGCTAGTATATTATATGCTAGCTGCGCTTCGCGGTTTCAAATCGGACCAGTAGTTCCCGAGAAGCAAACAAACTCTTCAGCTTTATAATATTAGCTGCTTAGTATTATTTTATTATATGTAAAAGATAAATTTTCGTAGCGTCCGCGGACCAATGGGCCGCTACTACCGCGCAGCCCTACGCCACGTGGGCTGCGCTAACAGCGGCGCTGACTTATCTATTATATCTATATATATAAAACTCAAAAGTGACTGATATAGTGATCTATCAACGCACAGCCCAAACCACTGGACGTATCGGGCTGAAATTTGGCATGCAGGTAGATGTTAGGACGTAGGCATCCGCTAAGAAAGGATTTCCCGAAATTCTTGCGGGAACGGGGAAAAACGGGGATGCACGTACAAAGTCGTGGGCGGAAGCTAGTATTTAGATATTATAAACTTGCGCATCTTGTTATCTTCCCGTGACAGATATATATCAAAGTTCGATTAATCCGTAGCGTCCGCGGTCCAATGGGCCGCTACTACCGCGCAGCCCTACGCCACGTGGGCTGCGCTAACGGTGGGGCTGACTTGCCTATTATATATTATATAAACTTGCGCATCTTGTTATCTTCCCGTGACAGATACATATTAAAGTTCGATCAAATCGTATGCATATTACATCAAAGTTCGATTAATTCGCGTTTGGCGCAGTGGTAAAGTAACTGCCTACTGAGCCGACGGTCCCGGGTTCGATCCCCGGTCAAGGCAAATATTTGTGTGATGAACTCAATTATTTGTTCTTGGGTCTGGGTGTTATCTATATATGTATTTATTAAATATTATATTTATCGTCGCCTAGTACCCACAACACAAGCCTTAATTGAGCTTACTGTGGGACTAGGTCGATTTGTGTAATAATCCATACTTACTAATATTATAAATGCGAAAGTAACTCTGTCTGTCTGTCTGTTACTCAATCACGCCTAAACTACTGAACCAATTTTCATGAAATTTGGTATGGAGATATTTTGATACCCGAGAAAGGACATAGGCTACTTTTTATCCCGGGTAAATGACGCAATCCCGGAAATCCCACGGGAACGGGAACTATGCGGGTTTTTCTTTAACTGCGCGGGCGAAGCCGCGGGCGGAAACCTAGTGTCCTATAATATTTATTATTATTTATTATTATAATTCGTAGTGTCCGCGGTCCAATGGGCCGCTACTACCGCGCAGCCCTACGCCACGTGGGCTGCGCTAACGGCGGCGCCGACTTGCCGCCCGCCGAGAGACGAGCGGCCGCACTACCGCTAGCGTTGGCCGCTGTGTTAGCGCCCGACGTGTACGATCTGGGCGAGCTGGTGAGTGACACACACATGCACACACACACACACACACGTATACATGACAATATGTATAAATAAATAAATAATAAATATTTCGGGACAATTTTCACACACGGCACGATCTGATCCCATACTAAGCTTTCGCTTGTGTTATGGAAACCAGATGGCTGATAAACATACATATATAATTTTAAATAAATACTTATATAGATAATTAACACCCAGACACAGAGCAAATAAATATGTTCATCACACAAATATTTGCCCCGGGTGGGAATCGAACCCACGACCTCTGGCTTGGAAGGCAGGGCCACTACCAACCAAGCCAACCGGTCAGTCAAGTTATACACACACACACACACCTGCCGAAACAGACAAACACACATAATCGTGATAAACACACGCATACGTGACCAAAAAACGTAGGCCGGTTGCAGAGCTTCACCGACCATCAGTGCGTACGTCAGTCGCGCTTGTCATATGTATGGAAATACGCGTGCGTATGGTCGGTCTAGCTATGAACGGTTTTATGAATTTCCATACATATGACAAGCGCAACTGACGTAGGCACTGATGGTCGGTGAAGCTCTGCAACCGGCCTAATAAGCGTGTTGCTAAATTGGTAAAACATGTTGAAAAATCTTCATCCATTGAGCGGTAACATTTAAACAAAGACTCGTATAAATAATTTTACACCAATATGTTTTTTTTTTTAACCAATTTCAAAAAAGGAGGAGGTTCTTTTAATTGTTGATCAACGCACCATATTGTTGATTAAACACGCACACGCTAGGTATATCATCAATCATCTAAATTCTAAACACTCTTTTTGAAGTGAAAATTCTTTAGGCGCGTTGAGAGTAAAATTTCAAAATCGCGTTATGGCAATAACGTCACCTCATGGAGTAATGCGATTTTGGTATCTTTGAATCTTGCCAGAAGTTTCACTTCTGACACATGTGCACAGCACATACGCTCTTTTTTATAGGCGATTCCATTAATTATGAAATCTTAATATATATAAATCTCGTGTTACAATGTTTGTCCTCAATGGACTCCTAAACCACTTAACCGATTATAATAAAATTCGCACACCATGTGCAGTTCGATCCAACTTGAGAGATAGGATAGTTTAAATCTCAAATCGTTTTAGAGAAAGCGGGCGAAGCCGCGGGTGGAAACCTAGTTTAATATAAATTTCTCGTTTCCAGTTAGCGCATCCAATCCTAGAGTCGCTGGAAGGTACTCCAGACGCGTGGGCGTGCGAATTGGTGAAAGCGGTGGCCGCTGGTGATGTCGTCGCTTTTGAGAAGATTAGGTATGTATAATATAAATAAATAAATATTCAGGACAATTTTCACACACGGCACGATCTGATCCCATACTAAGCTTTCGCTTGTGTTATGGAAACCAGATGGCTGATAAACAATCATATTATATAATTTTAAATAAATACTTATATAGATAATTAACACCCAGACACAGAGCGAACATCTATGTTCATCACACAAATATTTGCCCCAGGTGGGAATCGAACCCACGACCTCTGGCTTGGAAGGCAGGGCCACTGCCAACCAAGCCAACCGGTCAGTCAACTATATCCTACTAATATTATAAATGCGAAAGTTTGTGACAATTGATGTGAGGGATGGATGTTTGTAACTCTATCACGCAAATACTAATGAACCAATTACAATGCCATTTATTCATTATATTATTATACCAACTAAAGAAAAATGGGTGGAGGTAGTTCACAAAGATGTATAATATCTTAGTCTGCAAAGTGTGCGAACCATCGAGATAACATATAATGAATAAATCCGTTTAAATATTTAATTTCTAAATGTATAATACTCGCGTAAATACAAACACTAGATAATCCTACTAATCCTACTAATATTATAAATGCGAAAGTTTGTGAGGATGTGTGTGTGTGTGTGTGTTTGTTACTCTTTCACGCAAATACTACTGAACCGATTACAATGAAATTTAGCACACATATAGAGGGTAACTTGGATTAACACATAGCATAGGTTTCATCCCAGAAATCCCACGGGAAGGGGAACTATGTGGGTTTTTCTTTCAAAACGCGGGTGAAGCCGCGGGCGGAAAGCTAGTACAATCTATTTATAATTTGAATTTCTATAAAAATAATTATTATTTATTTCAGAGCTCAATCCCCCCACCAAGAATTACATCGTGCTGATCGTCAGTTAAGACAGAAGATAGCCATTTTGTGTCTTATGGAGGTATGATTTTCAATACTACCCACAGTTTTTGAGATATGATTTTTAATATAAAAGTAAGAATATATATTTATTTGTTTTCTAATCACAAATATTCTAATTAAATACGAAAAAGTATTAATGTTATCATAATTTATCATTTGTCTTGCTATTTAAGGTTGGTAAGAAATATTTGAAATAATTTTTACCTTTCAATTACCTTTTTTTATGTCTTCACTGTCTATCAAAACACGTTTTCACCATTAAGATGTATATTATCACCTAACATGGAAAAAATAGCTGGAAACACTTGATAAAACCTTTTGAAAATCACAAGAAAATATACAAAATAAAACTTTATTACTTTGTCTCCCCGAGACCACGCTCGCTGCAATGTGTGCGAAACATCGGGAAAATAATATCTATACTAACATTATAAAGCTGAAGAGTTTGTTTGTTTGTTTGAACGCGCTAATCTCGGCAACTACTGGTCTGATTTGAAAAATTATTTCGGTGTTAGATAGCTCATTTATCGAGGAAGGCTATAGGCTATATATTATCATGCTACGACCAACAGGAGTGGAGCCACGGGGGTGAAACTGCGCGGAACAGCTAGTAAAGAATAAATCGCGTTAAAAATTCGTTAAAATATTTAATTTCTAAATCTTAATTACAGATGGCATTCAACCGCACATCGTCACAACGCAAGCTGACCTTTGCGGAGATAGCTCGAGAGGCGAGGGTCCCTCATGATGAAGTGGAACTGCTGGTGATGAAGGCACTTGCTGAGAAATTAATCAGGGGACATATTGATCAGGTATGTTGCAATTTGTAACTGGTTTAGAGCCATACATAAAAAATATTATTTCTATTATTTTTTCATTTTGTTGACCATTTGTAATAGCAGTTTTATATTCAACTAGCTTTCCGCCCGCCGCTTCGCCCTTTGTTTATAACCTAATAAATTATATACAAAAAAATGTGTGCGGGTACTAGTGTACACACGTAAGAAGTGAAACTTATTTATGACCTTATTTTTCAAAAAATAATTTACTACTTATATTATGGAACTTTACAGAAATACGTCGAATCACGCGTGGTAGGGATAAGAAAAAGATGGCGCGTAACGGAAAAATGTTACACTAATTCTCAATTTCTCTATCTATTTAAACAACCGTAATAAAATTCGTTGCGTAGTTTTAAAGAATTTGTAGTTGTAAACACAAGCAATTTTGTTTTATACTAAGTAATGAAATTTATGTACAGGTGAACGAAACAGTAATGGTGTCGTGGGTTCGCGCACGAGCCCTCGGTCGAGGTGGTTGCGGAGCCCTAGCCCGTCGCCTCGGTGCGTGGTGCTCCGCTGCGGCCTCCGCGGCGGACCTGCTAGC
>CAJQZM010038019.1:18763-31989 GCA_907164665.1 Colias nastes | reverse complement strand
GCTAGATCGTCCTCGTTGTCGAGCACGCACATCTTCGCCGCGGCCAGCTGACCGGTGGTCTTGTGTTGCGCTTTGTAGACCTGCCAACACAAATTATGGATTTATTTAATATTTATTGCACCAAAGACGCCAACAAATATACAGTTACATTCATGGCAAACATCTTTTAAGCAACAAAGACAAATCAACGTGTTGAGTTGCTGGTCATATTGTAGTGTTACATCCACAGATCACAGAAACTAAAGGGAGATATGGTTAGGGAGCGGGGCCGGTGTTGCAGCAATATGCCCAAAAAAAGAACACATGCTGTTTGTTGCATTCAGTTGACGTTCGACCGTCGGCCGGGTATTATTTGACAATGCCGTGTTGTTCCGTTAAAGTTTGTAAAAACCGAAGTGAAACCAGCATCTTTAAGTCAAATGGAATCACATACCATCGGTAAGTACTGAAAATTATACGATTTTCTTACTAAAATTTCAAAAACAATATTACGTAGAGTGATTTCTTGGTTTCTTATCTTTTATATTATGTGACAGAACGACAGTCACAATAATTTATGTAAATAGTTTACAATGCTTCTTCTGTACGTGACTCTATTCAAACGCGGAGTTCGAATACCGCAGTGTATAATGAACATACTAAAGCTAACAATCGTGTAGTACGGCCGCTGCTCGCGTCGCGTCGTTAGTTAAGGATGCGAATCGAGTGTGTCCATGTCGATAAGATTCGGATTTTTACTACCTTACTACCTTATTTTTATATCATAATGTATTACTATTAGCTTAATATCTGATTGTATTATTATTATTTGATAGGTACTCGAGCAATAATTTTATAGTAATTATTATACATGGATTAAAAAAAGAAGTCACTTATTTCATACTTATTTTACTTTACAATAAGTCAATAGGCAATGCTTTATGGACTTCATCACCATGAATGCTACCATCAAGGTGTCCATTTCTATCTAGTTACTGTATTGCCTATAAATTGTTTTAATTTTAACGTTTCTCATTTTATCGACAAGCAATCCCTATCATAAACGCATATCTTGCGGCTGTAGTGGTGCTGTATACGTACGTCACTTACAATCTAGTGTGCGAACGAATAGTCGCTCTCAAATTTTTGTGTGATGACACGCACACAACGCGAAGTATTGTTTTTATTTTGTTTACTGTTGTGTGCGTAAATTTGTAATGAGACACCAGGTTTCGTACTCAGCGCAAGCGATTGGCATCTCTCTAGATCTCTATGGTTGCATCACTTGCAGAATTAATAACGGAATGTTGAAAAGTTCTTGCCGAAGAGCGACAATATTTATGCGAAATTAAAATTGGCACTAAAAATAATAAAGAAACATTTTTAAATTCTTCCCTTCAATCTAGCCTGACTAGGCTTCTGCAAATATAATATAAAGATGCTATCACAATTTTTGGGGGGATAACACTCGCTCAAAAACACGATCTCACTGCTTTAAAGACCGTGCTGCAATAATTTCTATCTAATCACAATTTTTGGGGGGATATCAAAGTACTTTCTCGCTGCTTAAAATACCACTCCAATAATCCATACCTAATTCCTTTTTTTACTATATGAGGGTAGTTAACAAAGCCAACCACAATCACACAAAATTTTAACTTCAAGAGGGTACTTTACAAGGCCAATCATAATCACGCAAGATGTTTTACTAAAAGAGGGTAGTTTACAATAAAATACCTTGCCGAACGCTCCATCGCCGAGCTCGCCGATCATGTCCCAATTGTCATTAGGGTCGCTGTTGTCGCGAATGTTGCTGAACACTTTTTTCTTTTTCGCATCGTTGCCGCTGCCGAGGTGCAGCACCTGTAATGTTATCATCACCATATTTATCATCTTCATCATCAGCCTATATAATCTACATTCTACTTAATTCGATCCCACTGTATTTTACACAACGTATTCTTTTATTCGTTTCATCACCGTCTTTATCATCATCTACGACATCATCATTATCATAAATGTCATCATCATAAGCAGCTTATATATTATGTTCCCACTGCAGGGACGGAATTAACTATGAATGAATTAGCTTTACTTATTTTTTAATTATAATAAGTAATAACTATCTTTAATCATCATCATCTATCTGCCAACAATATATACTCTCTTCACACAACAGCATCACTACAGTGACCTACTTAACTAAATATTTAAACTAATCTTGTTAAAGGCAATATTTTGAAGTAATCCTACGTTTGATAATTAATCTGCGACAAACCCAATTTTTAATGGTCTTCGAAGAATAGGTATCTATATTTTTTTAAAGATCTTTTTGTCGCAAAATTTTATTGAGCTTTTCATAATACTATTTTTACTTTATAGTCCATATCTTTAGTTAGCTATTCGTGACAACATTTCTCAATTTTTACAGAAACGGCTCAATCGATATTGATTTCGTGTTTAAGAGATATAAAATTTAACGTTATGTGAAGTGAGTTCATACTTATGTAACTCTTATTACATCAGCTTAACTTTTACTACATAATCTATAATAAAAAAATCTCGTGTCACTGTGTTAATTGTTATGCTCCTCGGAAACGGCTTGACCGATTTTTATGAAATTTTTAATGTTACATATTTGTTGGTAAGTCTGTGAATACGTCGTATTTTTGATACCCCTTAATGATTAATCTCTTGAAATAAGTGAAACTTCTGATTTTCTTAAGACGATACACAAAAAAAAATCCACTGCTTGGTGGGCGGAGTCTAATAGCTCGCTATCGCGAACGCGGGTGTGCGCGAAGTCATTCTTGCAAACTCGCCGCGCTGCCGCTGGCCGACTCGGGACAAACATGTATGGAGTCGTCATACAGTTATAATATTGTTATACATATATTTAATTGTTGATTTATTGGTTTTATTTTCTTGCTTATAAACAAATAATCTTCTTTTTAACAACTACTTAGACATTATTAATAATTATTATTATTTCGTAATGTTTACTTTATTACAAAATAATACAGGTTATAAATAATCTTTAAAATAACAAAAAATATTGTTACTCTGAAAAAATGAAATGGTACTCAATAACGCGGACTACTGAATTGATTTAGATAGAATTTGATGCTGACGTAGATATTACATCATGCCCAGAAATGAAAGGTACTATTTCTGAAAGAAGTTATAAACCCTAATTCTTCTCAGTCAAAGTCAAGAGTGGAAGATATCACTAATACAGTAAAACTGATGCGAAACTTTGGATGTTAATTTGTATATTTTTTTGTTAGTTGTTACTTAATCACGTCAAGACTACATTACCAATTTTGATAAAATATAGCTAATTGCCTGGATTTACACATAGGATACTTTTTATCCGAACTGAACACTTCTGTGGGATAAAACAGGATTCACGATATAACCTAATTCCACGCGGGCAAAGCCGCAGTCGGAATGATATTTTTTTAAATAAAAAAATTGTTTAAAAAAAAAAAACACAAAATATATTGACGCATGTATTTATTTTTTGCACTCTATTATAATTGTAATTATTCTTTACAAATAATCAAAATAAAATAGACAGAACAAAGTTAGGCCCTGGTAGGGTAGGTAGGCAGGTACAGCAATGTGAGACGAACACTGGCTTATTTATACCAATAATAATGTATTATAAACATTAAATTAAGTTTACTTTCTAACAACAAAAATACATAATATTAGCTAATGTGAAAACGAATCAACCAATCATCCCACAACAATGAAATGTGCACACAAATATTCATCCAAATCGGTTCATGTGATTAGGAGTGACTGCAGCGCCATCTTCCGGGCCCAATTGTGTTTCCAGATCACCCAGGAACTCAATTTAATATACTTACACAAAATTTTTCGAAATGAAAACTCACATTACTATGTAAATATGAATATAAACCTGTTTTAGTACTAAGCAATTTCCCGCACAGGTGTAGTAAGTATAAATGAAATAAATATCAACATCAAATTCTTTATACAACATACTTATCTACCACCTACTAAGAAATGTAATTCTTGAAATTTTTTCGTATTTTTTTTAAATATAATACTACTCCAATGAGCTCCTGTTCCATATTACGTCCACCATACTTCCACTAAGTTCACCATGATTTTTTTATTTCTTTGCACTTTGTTGCTTTTTGCTAAAAATGGAATCATGCGATAAAACCAGTAGAGCGTTGATAACATACATTTTTGACTGAAAAAAGGTACTTACGAAGGAGTGGGTTCACATTGTGAACAATCAGTGGGTTTATTTTCCTTCTGGATTCCGGATTTCTGAAAAGATTATCTATGCTATAAATGAAAAAATCTTACACATTCGTTATGTACTTAAAACAGGGGTACATATCAAACATCGTCTATAATACAATTATCATCAAATTTAAAATAAAACCAACTTACTTCATTAATTTGTTCCAATTGTAAGCATTCTTTTTCCTCCAACCTTTATGTTTCTTCTTCTTATTTTCTTTATTGTCCCCATTTGTCTCATTTTGTCTTATCGTGTTGTCACCCTTTGTTACGATTGCGCGAGCGACACAAGTTCCCCGTGTGACGGCCGTAGCGGGAATGACTCGTGCAGCGATCGGGGTAGGAAGGTACAGGGCGGCTCTCGCTATATTGGCTGGTCGCGCGCTAATTTCAAGTATTTCTTGTTTATTTCAAAACCATCGCATATTTCAAAATTCTAACTCGGTAGACGTATAGGTTGTATATTTTATAGTTAATATCCAAAAAGTCGTAACTTTACGTTTGTTATTTTGAAGATGCCAGAGATTAAAAAAAAATAACAATGAGAACTTTGTATTTTTTTTCTATCGAGAAAATATCATGGAATCATGTTTCTAAAACGGTAGACGTATTGTGTTACTATTGAACTTTCTTGTTAAGAATTTTCATCACGACAACTTTAATAATATAAAAATTACGAAGGTTTAAAAAGGGCCGTAAATGTTAGAAAAATTAATTCATCACCTTAATCAGTTAGCCATATTCCATAGGCGCACAGCAAAATGTAAGTATTACTTATTACAGTATGTAAATTTATAGTAGACACTTGTAGGTTAGGAAATTAATTTATATTTACCTAACCTTCGTACCATGGTCATAATATATTTTATGAACCTACATACTTATAAAGTATATACTATGTAGTATATATTTGTACCATAAATCAATTTTTGAAGTATCTTCTTACTAAATATTGTACTGGTTATTTTTCCAAGAATGCGCAAAATTGCACAGACTTTTAGTGAAGAGAGATCTCATAAAAAATTGGCTGTCGTTATAAAAATTAAAAAATATCCCCTACATATCATCATACTTACAACAATTTTTACCATCGCATCGTTAAGTTGGATAGTTTGTAAACAGTAAGGTAAAGTAAGAAGATTTAGAAAAGCATATTTTATATATTAATGTTATTCATTGTTTATCAAAATAATCTAAACAAAGTTATCTTAAGTAGTTCTAGCGACACAGTGAAATTATTTCAAATCTTTATCACACTACGTCCGACATAAGTGGAGCGTCAGTGAAAAATGTTGCAAAATTTGGTAAAATATTACTTTTGAGAACAGACGAAACTGCTTTGGTTAGCTATCTTTACAAAAAAATTGGAGTGTCGGTTTGCAGTATTGAAAGAACAGCTTATTATTAAATGCATATGCATATTGTATGTATACTCGGAACAATTTTATCTGTTTGTTTCTTCCGGCTTATCTCTGGAACGGCTGGACCGATTTTGACTGGCAGATAGCTAATGTAATAAACGTTATTATCATAACTTTGGTTTAAATCAACATAAAGTGAAGTCCCATGTTCCCTAGTGGGGTAAGGGGCAAATGCATTGTACATCTGTTTCACTGATCGATTTTCTTTAGGAACGGGAGTAGGTGATCAGCCTTCTATGGCCTCCCAGACCGTGAATTTTTTTTCTTCATCTCCACCGGGAATCGAACCCAGTACGTACCCCTCGGTTCTACGCTCACGCGTCAACCACTGTACCAAGGAGGCGTCGACATACATGTATTTAAATATTATACTTGTTTATGCAATAGGTACACATTATCATTTTTACATCTTTTTATCTAAACACACATAAGATCATACCTTCTTGAGATTATTAAAAAAAGACATGTTGCTCGATGCGCGTCGTTGCGACGCGCGCGCACCTCACCCGTCCTTGCCCATCGTGGTACCGCGCCGCTGCATGAGTCTGGAAATAAGGAAAAATATATTATAAGTAAATAGTATAACAAAATTGAAAATATGTAGGTATTTCTTACTAGCAGTATTTTTTTTTGTTATAGGTAAGCTAAGTAGGGGGCATCCGTTAATTACGTATGTTTATAGTATTCTTGCTACATAATATACATAATATTTATTTTTAATTATTAATACACATATTATACGTTACACCTTTTAAAAAACTACTATGTAACAACCAAATTCAAAAGAAAGTTGTGTTAGTTACACCACTTATCATTCAAAAATGGTTGAATGCATTTTTATAATGTTTAGTTTGTTGGGTATAATATCTCCTTTAGGATGAAGATATTAAATTATATAGTTAGTTTGTGAATTTTCTATATTTTATATAGAAAATTCAAACAAAAAGAAAGCCCACCGGGTGGAACCGGGGCGAGCAGCTAGTTAACTATAGCAAACAAACGCAAAACTCATTTCCTGGCACCACACCCAAATTTATATTGCAATATCAATAGCTATTTCATGTATTCACACACATTCCATAAACAGTTGTAATACATATTATAACAAACAAAATTCCTGAATAGCGCAATGAAGTGTTTTCGACACTTCTATAGATACATATAGGTACACATAACACAATTTTCAAATATTACCCATCTATCAAAGACTGTTTGCTACTCCAGCCAAATGATTAGTCAAGTTTAGCTCGAAACAACGTTGATCGTCGAATGTATATTTAAACCTATGAATTTGGAAGAATCAAACCTACATTTCAAATAATATTGAAACAGGATCCCTGCTTCATAAAGCTCAATCTACTTTCACCCTATCCCATGCAATTAATTATTAAAATCCTCATTTTCTTTATTTAGACCACAAACAAATGTGCGCCAGCGCAGTACAAGGGTACTCTATAACCGACATTTAAGCCATAAAAAGCCCCCATTCATAAGCTAACCTGACCCATACCTATCCTACCATCCTAAACGCATCTCCAAAACGTCAAACGTGCGCCTACCCAGAACCAGAGCACTATCGGCGATAGTGTCATACGTTAGAATCTAGATAATTATTAATTACCAATACATCACGTAGGTATGCGGTGATAGCGAGTGATATGATAGTAAAGCTGATAGGCTGAGGAATAGTTTGTGTGAATTGAATTGTAATAAAAACAATCGTTTGTCCTACATTTCGGATAATAATAAAATACATGTCTGAAAACTTCGACTGTGACTTCGCCCGCTTAGTTAAAAACAACTGTTTGTCCTACATATAACAAACTATAGCTATATGAAAAATAGCTTTTCGACCGTAGCTTCAGCAGAGAAATTCGCATGGGAATTAAGTTTCATCGCAGAAAAAAGTAGCCTATATCACTGTCCAGTCTCTTGACTACTTCTAGACACAGGAAACCATATAAAATGGCTCCGTTGCGACGTAAAAGATAGACGATCAAACAAACTTTCATATGAACAATATTTTATAGTAAGGTATATTAGTATTATTACCATGATACTTTATTAAATTTACTTAAAATATTTCATGAATTTTAATGAAATAGAATATTCGTGGTCAAATCAGTACATATTTCAGAAGACTAAAAACATTAAAAATATTAATTATAACATAGATAAAATACAAAATTCCACATTTCCCATACAGCGCACCGGCAATGATTCACCACTGCGCTGCGGTATCACCACTTAGTTTCCGCTGACAGTTGATAATAATTATTTAAGTTAAATTATTGTAAACCAAATATTGCGTTATGCGCCCGCGCACCACAGCGCACACTTTGATAGTTTGTTGATATTTCACTAGTGGTCCGCCCCGGCTTCACCCGTGGTACATATTTAGTATCCTATGTCCTTCTCCTGGCTCTAAACTACCTCCCTGCCAATTTTCAGCTAAATCGGTTCAGCCGTTCTTGAGTTATAAGTGGAGTAACTAACACGACTTTCTTTTATATATATAGATTTAAATAACAATAATAATTAGCTATCGATCGACTTAACTTCAACCTGAGACTATAGGAGAGCTTGTGATACATATATAAATCTACAGATACAGATAAATAATAAATTGGGGAATACTTATTCATACGCACGCGGCTTCCGGCGAAAAGGCTGAAGAGCCAGGAGTCGTCGGACTCCACAGCCATCAATAATATAAACAGAATAATAACAATGAAAAAGAGTGATGTAATAGGCTATCTTTTACAATCTCATCCCCATCCATTTACCATTATTCGATGGCATTAATATAATCAACTACCTGCGCTCCGCTCCTGTTGATCTTAGCGTGATGATATATAGCCTTATAGCCTTCCTCGATGAATAGGCTATCTAACACCGAAAGAATTTTTCAAATCGGACCAGGAGTTCCTGAGATTAGCGCGTTCAAACAAACAAACTCTTCAGCTTTATAATATTACTAGCTTTCCGCCCGCGGCTTCGCCCGCGTTTTCAGAGAAAACCCCGCATAGTTCCCTTTCCCGTGGGATTTCCGGGATAAAACCTATCCTATCTCTCAAGTTGGATCGAACTACACATGGTGTGCGAATTTTATTATAATCGGTTAAGTGGTTTAGGAGTCCATTGAGGACAAACATTGTGACACGAGATTTATATATATTAAGAAGATTAAGTATAGATTACACAGCTCAACAAAAAAATATTTTTTTTTTGTTGCCCTGGATATTTCTACAGATTTATATATTTCAAGTACCCAGTTTGCGAATGTAATCATTTAAATTATTTAATTGGCTCTAGTTTTTTTTTAATTTGGATTTTCATATATTTAATTATCCTACGGCTCTTCAGAATACGGGTTACTAACAAGTGTTTATTTTTTTGGTGAATTACGTTTTCTGCACATTTCTTCGCTCAGACATAACCCATTTCTATAAAACTGAATGTAGAATATCAGAATAATAAATTTTTTCTGTAAAAAAAAAATCATTTTTATGAATAACAATGTACGGTTTGTATTGAGTTGCAGTAACCGAGTAGCACTTGGTCAGAAAAGTGGATAGGTACCAAATTCCCTTGTGGTTTTTATTAATGGGATAAGAAAAAGCAAATTCATTGGGAATAATTAATAAATATGAGAATTTAGGCCTTTAAGGGAATCTAGAAGTATAAGAAGACTATCCGATGGCCCTACAGAACGGACGAGTCGAAAATTGATAAATTATGAAAATTTAACAAAATTAATAACTGATGCTGAATGTAAATTATGGAGAGGTATAGTATTGGCAAATTTAAGGTAAATTTATAAAGAAATTGCGCAAAAGTTGTTAAAAAACTTCAATATCTTATGAGCAAATACGAGCATAAAGCTACACTTTCCCCACAGTCTCCTAGATAGATTTCCAGTAAATCTGGGAAATTTCTGTGAGAAACAGGAAGAACGCATCAAAAAGGAACTAATAATTATGGAATAAAAGTATCAGGGTACATGGGATCGTCACATGATGTCAGGTTACTGTTGGTCCTTAAGAAACTATTGTCCCCAAATTAACTATAGAAGAGCAGCCTATAAAATCTATTTCCTTGTACTATTTCATAAGTTTTAATGATTTTTCTCTATTTTTATAACCATTTAAATTAATTAAAAACTAAAACAAAACAATTAGTAAAACTTTGTGATAAATAAATGATATTAAACAAATATACCTTCTATTTCATGGTGCGTTTTATCACGTTTTATGGTCTAATAAGAAAATTAGGATTAAAAAAAACTAGAGCCAATCTACCAAAACAATTAATAGATTTATATATTACTAGCGGCCCGCCCCGGCTTCGCCCGTGGTACATATGAAAAATAGATGTTGGCCGATTCTCAGACTTACCCGATATGCACAGAAAATTTCATGAGAATCGGTCAAGCCGTTTCGGAGGAGTATGCAGACTAACATTGTGACACGAGAATTTTATATATAAGATATGCATTAAATTATTCGAAACCACTTTCACATCCAGGGCAACAAAATCATTGTTGACCAGTGTTATAGTAACTAGGATATTCACCAATACAATACATAATAATCAAACCAAACCACACACTTGCTATCTCGCAGAGTCAACATACGTACGTGCCGTAAGAGGTAAGGACGCGACGGAACGGAGGTCGCCGTGCGGTTGTGGATTGCGATTACGCGAATTTAGCTATATTGATCGTATTAAAAATGTATGTGTTTTTGTAGTAAACATTTTTGAATGTGCTTAGATCATGCTGTACATATTAATATGTTATTGAAGTGAAACTTCTTTAGGCGCGTTGAGAGTAAAATTTCAAGGTCGCGTCATAGTAATACCGTCACGTCATGGAGTAAGGCGAATATTTTGGTATTTTTTAATGTTAGCAAAGAAGTTTCACTTCTGACACGTGCTGCTCGTTTGTAAATATTGACTTTAAATATAAAAAATATGGACATATGTCATAAGGGGCCACTGAAAATCAGTGGTGCGAATGGTCCATCTCATCATTCGTGCCAGATACTGAGTTGGTCCCTTTTATCAACAGAGAAATGTCCAGTACCTATTATATACATTATTTTATTATATTTTATTATTATTGTTATTTTTTCTTTTTTACTTAGTGTTACTTTTGTTTTATTTTTTTTTTAATCTTGTATTGTATGTTGTGTGTGCTGTTGATAATAAATGTTTTATTATTATTATTATTATTATTACATAGATAGATTAGATTTTGGCTAGAGGCATAAGAGAATAACCTACTAATAGAAAGTCTTGTTTGTTGGCAATATCGTCTCTAAAGTCTAAGTGCAATATAAAATAAACTAATTTTTTGTTTTCTCAGACCTGTAAAACTACTCAGCCTGTATAAAATACAGATACTATTATCATAATTCACATAAATCTCAAACAGAAGAACACAAGCACAGTATATGATTTGATTTGATTTGATTTGATTATGAAATGCATCCGCCCCGCACTTATTCTTATGTACAGAAAAAAACAAAACGTATAATTTATTATTATGTATTGACCAATTATATCACTGTTCATACGATTAGTCAGTCGACGGCAAAATATTAAAATCTAAATATACTCGTGACATCACCCTGTTGTTAATATGATGTTTACGTTCACAAGCATAGCGGAGAGTGGATAAATCATTATATTCCATAATCTATGGCGACTTTTATGAGTGAACGTAGCCTGTTTAAATTTAATAACAGCAATAAAACTAAAAATAAATACAAAATTTACTGGTACTACTAAACTAAGTAAATGTCGCTTTTTTCTTTTCTTCAGTTTTAACCTTCCAAATACTAAAATATCACAATAACGCAACACCAACCCGTATTTGGCCAGTGTGATTGGTGAATTAAGGCCGAAACCCGCATGTAAGAAGCCTCATTGGCCCTGTATTAAGAGATAACCTAACTAATTATTTATTTGTTATACATTACAGGATACTTTGTGGATTGGAATTTGGAAGTAATGAATACATAGAATTAAAAAACTAAAAAGCTAAAACTCGTGAAATTATTGTATTTGCACTGATCCTTTAAAAGTGTACAAAGTTTAAATTAAATATATCCGTTTAAAGTGCGTCAAAATCGAGTCTAAAAGAGTCGCTTATTTACTAACATACAGTTGAAGCTAATAAAAACGCGTCAAAAATAATTTAATCCTAAATCGCTTCGCCCATCACAGTCACCTACATAAGAAATGCAGCCTGAATGCTAAGCAGTGAGTGCGTACATGATATCCCCTCGTCAATTAACACGCTGCAGTCCCGCGAGAGCTCATCAAGATTGTCGTGTGTTCATCAATGTTAACTAAGCCACAATATGTACGTAACTTCAGTAAGGAGTCACTTATCATGTGGATTTTATGAAAACGAAAGTTCTGTGTGTGTTTGCACTTTTGCACTTGTCTTTGACGCCTACACAAAAACGTAAATAAACATTATTAGTTTAATGTAAAACACTTTTACATATTTGCATTGAAGTGTTTCTCATGGTTTTGTCCGATTTCAAAATCTCGCTGGTTCGATCGTGGTCGAGCGCTTCCCTATCGTACAATAAAAAAAGAGCGTGTGTACCGAGCACACTTGTCAGAAGTGAAACTTCTTTGGCGAGATTCAAAGATACCAAAATCGTCGCCTTACTGCATGACGCGACCTTGCAATTTTACTCTCAACGCGCCTAAGAAGTTTCACTTCAGAAATTCAATGTAGGTACGTTTTTGTTTATTACAAACAAACTAACATGCTACTCAGCCAATTAATCACTTCTGTAAAATTATAACATCAGCGTATGTGTAATATGTGCCTATTCATGAGATCAAACTTACGCAAAACTTGTACTCCTTACAATTACTATCAAAAACCAATCGTATTTGAAAGTTAAGTCATCAATTTCGTCCATTACCACTCACATCCATTCAATTTACGCTACAAATAGCGTAAGATCTAGTGTTTGTAAACAAGCATGAGTTAACAAAACATCGATGTTCGGTGATTGTTTACAATAATCAAAAAGAATATTAAATATTTAATTTACTAATTTACTAATAATCATTGTTTTGGGCTATACATACTGCATTAAAGACGCTTAATAAAGTTTGTTTTTCATATCTTCCATGTACCTACGGACGGATCGATTAAATTTTTATTATGAGAGATAAAAATTTGAATTATGCGTAAGTTAATAAATCTATATCTACTCTTATACTACTAAGAAGAATGATTTTATTTTGAATTTATTTTTAGCCTATAATATTAGTAAGAAAATTGATTTCATACTACGTTAGAAATAATCTCAAAAACTAAACAATTTTTAAATTTCTTTGAACAGTCTCAACCACAATATTCCTAAATCCTACCTGACAGGCCACCTATTTTTCCATTTACCCTATAGCCAACACAAGCGACACCGCGGGCCATAGCTAGCACATACAACAATAAACAGGTATGAATCACTACATAGTATAAAACAAAGTCGCTTTCCCTGTCCCTATGTC
>CAJQZM010038019.1:0-13763 GCA_907164665.1 Colias nastes | reverse complement strand
CCTATAAGGGTTCCGTTTTTTCCTTTTGAGGTACGGAACCCTAATTAACCATATCTTTATCATTGTATTTCGATAAGCATTTCAACTTATACTTCACTACTTTTATAATAATTGATTTGATAGCAAATTATAAATAGGTATTTCTCTTTCGCGCTATCTATAATATAAAAATGAATCGCAAAATGTTTTGGTAAGCGCATAACTCGAGAACGGCTGAACCGATTTCGATAATTCTTTTTTTTATTATATTCCTTGAAGTACGAGGATGGTTCTTATGGAGAGAAAACGTAAACATGTACCACGGGCGAAGCCGGGGCGGACCGCTAGTTCCTAATAAAAATTTAACATTAAAGCAATACGCATCCAAAAGGTTTCATATAAATAGTTACGCCAATTATGTATGTACATCAAATGAAAAACACACAGACGGACATGACGAAATTAAACAAACACGTACCTAGTTCCTCAAAAAATACAATATTTAAACAGCATGTAGTTACTGTAAATGCATAATGACATTGTAATATCGATAATTACTGTGTAATGCACTGCAAGTATTCATACACACTTCCCTGTGTGTTGCACTAGTACTGCGGTTTTATCGCAAGTATTGTAAGGATAGGTAAGGCCTGTCGCGGAAGAATTCGACACAATACCCGCGGCCCTATCATTACGCCTGTACGCCTTTAGTACACCTACGCATTCGTATATGCGGCAGCGAGTCTCTGCGGAACTACTGCGTAGCGAAATATCTGCGGAACGTTAGTACACAGCAATGTTTTCGCAACTTTTTCGCAATGATATGCCATTGTAATTTTCTCCATGTTTGAAGTTTTCTCCATGCTACCTCTTTTTTTTGTACGTATTTTTATAATCTGCGTGTCCAATTGCGTATAATACGGGATAATCTCGAATAGAATGCAAAAATAATTCAGTATTTTCGGCATCCATGGCGCGAAAATCTGTCCTCACCGACAGAACGCAAGCTGACGCTTTGCGATGCGAAACATCACTAGCGAAACGTATGCGTCTGTGTAACGGCCATTTCGCAGGTCCTTGCGAAACAATACTGACAAGGACGCAACTATTTCATCTATCTATGTGCTAGAGTGAGACATATCATATGCGAAAACCTGCCATACTACTTACAGTTTTTTCGTTGTTTCGCTGCCGCATGCGAGTGCGTAGGCGTTAATGCGGCTCGACGGAACACAGTGGGGTTTCAGTCGGAAAGAATCCGACAACCACATCTCGTTCCCCGGGGGCCGTGGGCATCTTATGCAAGATTTCCCCACTTAAAAAAAAATAAAAAAAAATAGATAGGTAAGGCCTAAGGGTCCGTTCACACAGACCGGCTCGGAAAGGATAGTAGATTTGTAGTAAGGTATATAGGTTTTTGCATGTGCACTGCTTTTTTCATTAAGAACGTTTGAACGCGCTTGGCGTGAAATATTGAGAGGAGGTGAACAAACAAACTCTTCTATACGATTAACTATATTAGTATAGATTGGTAAGAATTATAGGTACTAAGATTAATAAAATCTTAAGCGTCATCATTCCTTAAATTGTATATGTCTCAATCAATACCCGAAAACGGTATAACTACTAATTATAAACCAAACATTCCTCCACCAAGGTCGTCGACCCGCGTTGTGACCTTGAAAATTCGCATGCCGACACCCAACACCGGGTGACGGAGGAAAGTGGTTGAGCCTGCATCGAGCGACCCGCCATGACTTCGCACGAGTATCACTTCGTAATTACAAGATGATAATATAACGGAATTATAATTCAAAATGTATATATTTTCTAGATCTAGATATTAATAATATGAAACTGAAGAGTTGGACGTGCTAATCGCTAGAACTTGGGGTTGGATTTGAAAAATTATTTAGGTCATAATTAATTCATCGAGGAAGGCTTTTATAGACTAGGGTACAGCTATTTTATACTAATATACGTAATACAAAGCTAAAGAGTTTGTTTGTTTGTTTGAACGCACTAATATCAGGGAGTACAGAACTGACATCAAAAATTCTTTCACATTTGCATTTGTACGTGATCCCTAATTGCTATATTGCCTGATTATGTACCACATTCGGACCGACCTCCAAAAATGATATGGCCGCGTATCTAATGCTCACAAATTCTTGAAATTAAATAATCATTTTTAATTGTGTACTTTTAACTTTATCATCGCGAGGTTGGTAGAATATCAAGCAGGTTGAACCAAGGCACGCTTGTTTATAATATAACGGATTAAGAATGCAATTTATTTATAATATAACGGTTAAAAACGCGATTATAGTCTACTGGTGACCACACTCGCTGTATAGTGCATACAACAATATGATTAACTATACGTGAATTAAATTTTATAAACTTCCATAGCATCGAAGTAAAAACAAAAATTCCGTCGTTTGATTAATTGGCCGAGTTAGCCGTCCTATTTCAGGTTTGAATTATGAAGTGACTTATTAATAATTTTAAGTTATATTCCATAAAAATATAAATTATTTTACACTTCTATAGCGTAATGTTTACGTAATATCCAAACATGGGAAGAGGCGAAAATAACTTTGAAACATCTTTAGATACTTTTCAATTAAAAATCTATTCCAATAAAATAGGTATTATGTGTGCACAAATACAAAATTATAAAAATTTTCAGTCTTCGATCATTTCGAAACCTCTGGGCTAAGACAGATTGTAATGGAACTTTCACTTGAATTAGAGAAGGAGTCAAGACCTTTTTATCCCGGAATATCTATAGCTCTTCCATCACTATTCCAAGCTAATAACAAACACCACACACCACGCGTGTCTCAAATTCACGCTCTACACATCAATAAAATATGTCAATGTTAAACAAACCACAGTGTAATTTATATACCCACAACAATCCTAATTGACTGCACGTGTCGATTTATATATTAGTGTTACATAAAACAACGTCACTTTCCGTCGACTGTGTGTCTGTATACTTAGATCTTGAAAACTACTCAACAGATTTTGATGGGGCTTTTGTAATAGAGTGATTCAAGAGGAAGGTTTTACTATACTTAAAATTGCCGCGAAGTCACGGGCGGAAAGATAGTAGTATATAAAACGCAAATATGGCTGTGATCTTTCGCCGTAGAGCCCAAACAACAGCCTATGTTGTAAGCATCCTCTAAGAAAGGATTTTAACAAATTTAAGAGGATAAAATAGTGGATGAAACTTTGAGTCATGAAATTTTATTTTGTCCACGCGGGCGAAGCTGCAGGCAACAGCTTGTATGTACAATAATAATTAATACATGCATAACATAGCGTAGTGAATTTAGTATCAGCACTGCATCCGCGCGAAGCCAGGTCGTGCAGTTAGTATATTATAAACATTTAATAATGTCGCGAATACCGATCGAAATACCTCCGCAGTGTCCTTTACATAATCGCCTGAGAATGTGACATAGATAAAAAATATCTCGGCCGTTTTTAGATAGACTATGTCATGTAGAAAAACCCTTTTAAGTGTAAACAAAGCATTCACTCTAATATATTTTAACAGATTCATTGAACAGCAATGAATGAAACTCATATGAAAACAAAAAGGAAACATAACAAGAATTTATAGCTTTCGAAGAATTTATTTTAGGTGAATGAGTATTAAAAATTCGGCTGAAGTTTCAGGATTAATTAAAAAGCTACTTGTAAATATCTGAAATTCTTGCTGGTTCTTCTCCATAGAGACTGCTTTCCGAATCGGTGGTAAATGGTTAAACTATAATATCATGACGTTCTAAAAGTTCTTCTAGAAGAGGTATACCTACTTGAATAAATAGATGTTTGAGTTTAAGTTTAACATTTATAGTATTAGTACCTGTTGAAGGAGATTTAGATCTTTTTGACTTGGTCTTATGACTGAGGGAGCAATGTAATAGGAAGTATCACACTGAAAAAAACTAAGTAGGCATTGAAAATTTATGAATGAAGACTATAAAAGATAATGTTATTATAGGGAAAATGTAAACAAATTGCCTCTATACTCGATTCAAGTTAATAAGATTACCTACTAGTCTCGATTAGTCATACATACCTAAACTAAGTACTTGTGCCTACAAGTTTCACTGGTTATTAAAATCAAAAGAGATCTAATTGTGTAGTTAAACAGCTTGTAATAACCCTTATTAAGAATCCAATTCTTGAATATGAAATTGATTTTTGCAAATCTTAGTAGTTTAGCTCTAAAAGTGCATAATATTTCCTATCTTAATATATATAAATCTCGTGTCACAATGTTTGTCCTCAATGGACTCCTAAACCACTTAACCGATTATAATAAAATTCGCACACCATGTGCAGTTCGATCCAACTTGAGAGATAGGATAGTTTAAACATGTAGGTACCACGGGCGAAGCCGGGGCGGACCGCTAGTAATATTATAAATGCGAAAGTTTGTGAGGATGGATGTGTGTGTGTGTTTGTTACTCTTTCACGCAAATACTACTGAACCGATTACAATTAAATTAAGCACACATATAGAGGGTAACTTGGATTAACACATAGGATAGGTTTTATCCCGGAAATCCCACGGGAACAGGAACTATGCGGCTTTTCTTTGAAAACGCGGGTGAAGCTGCGGGCGGTAAGCTAGTATGACATAATGTTAATAAATTGTACAATCTTCTACTCGATTCTCAAAGTATTAGCAGGTTACCAACACTAACTTGTTATTTCTCATATGTGTAAAAAGATCATATTGTATTTTTCTTGTTTATGAGATAAATTATAAAGTTCTTTAAACCGAACTTAAGAATTTGTTTGTGTTTTAAATATGTTTATTTTGTCGTAAGTAAACTTTACATTATTGCAAGGCTATAGATAAAGATAGATTCAACGCAATTCCTGATAGAATGCTAAGAAAATATCTAAAACAGAGAAAAGATAAGCCACAATCTGTTATCTCAGGTCTTATCTTAAAATTATCTAAAGAGTAAAGAGTATATATGGAGTATATTATGTGGTATGTTTTCTTAACTTTTTGTTACCAGTTTAAGGCATAGTTTTTGTTTCATATTTTGCTATTTATTAAACTAGAGGTTGGTCCTAGCTTTGCCTGTAGTACAAATATAAGCTATAAACACTCAAGATTTTTTTTTAATCAGACCTGTAGTAGCTGATTTTTAATGTCTGTTAAAAAGAAAAGGGTCTTTTTTATAATATAGAAAATTAATGACTATCCAAAGATATTATCTTACTTTGTTTTTCCTTTCCTTGCATTATCATACTGCTCAGAATCAATTTATATTTAAAAGACGTTCTAACATGATAGTGTGATAGTTTCTAACAGATAAAATATTGCAAATACTATGTAAAACTAATAACCTTAACTTTAATTACTTCAAAAATATTACTATTTCCTTATGGTCCACGCCTGTCAAATAATTATAGTAGTA
Organism: Colias nastes; assembly: GCA_907164665.1. Lineage (NCBI taxonomy): Eukaryota > Metazoa > Arthropoda > Insecta > Lepidoptera > Pieridae > Colias > Colias nastes. The sequence continues at coordinate 8,325 of CAJQZM010038019.1, read as the reverse complement.
ATGTATCATGTATATATAAAATTTATTATAGATTATTTTAGCCATACATACTTCCTACTCAAACTCAAATATTTATAAAGTCCAGAAGACTTCATGTAGCACTTTTGAAACATTGTTACCTTATTTTTAAGTGAAACATTGAAATAATTGTTGTCTTTGTTACTTTTTTGTATATTTTACAAATTATACTGTAATTCGAAGATGTATGAAACTAAATAAATCTATACTAATATAATAAAGCTGAAGAGTTTGTTTGTTTGAACACGCTAATCTCGGGTCTGATTTGAAAAATTCTTTCCGTGTTAGATGGCCCATTTATCGAGGAAGGTTATAGGCTATATTTTATCACATAACGGCCAACAGGAGTGGAGCCACGGGGGTGAAACCGCGCAGAGCAGCTAGTAAATAATATAGATTTTAGAACATTTAACATCAGTCCAGAAAGCAGTACTTAACATTATCTATGCTTCTAAGGCCTAAATAATAAGAGAGACAGTACAATATTTGCAGGGTCAGCTTGATAATGAATGAATCTCATTGAAACTACTTAAAGCCTGTGGTTATTACATGAATAACTATTATAAATTTTAGCATAGTAACAACCTTGATTGAAACATCAAATTTCAAACATTTATTTATTCAATTAGTCTTCATGTATAACCTGTTATGACTGCTCATATTATTTGGCAAATATATTCATATAAAGAGATGTTCCCTTTACTTCAAAATAAGTAAATTTATATTAATATTATAATGCTGCAGAGTTTGTTTGTTTGAATGCTTGAATGTGCTAATCCTGAGTCCAATTTGAACAAAAAATTCACTATTAGATAGTCCATTTATCTAGCTATATATCATCATGTTAAGCAGAGCAATGCAGGTAAAACTACATGGTAAAACTAGTATAGATTGTTAAATGCGAAACTGACTCTGTCTGTCTGTCTGTTTCTTCTTCATTCTTCATCCACTGAACCAATTAGGGTAAAATTTGGTACATAGATAGCTTGAGACCTGAAAGTGGACATAGGATAGGCTTTATCGCCAAAATCACACAGGAGCGGGACCTATACAAATTTCTCTTGACTATGCCGTTGGCGGAAAGCTAGTAAGTGAATAATAGAAAAATAAACTATAACAATTTGTATATAACAGAAGTTTTTCCTAATAACATGCAATTTGAGCAACGGAAGCTAACAATGATATATGTAAACAATGTTACCACAAAACATAATCATTTTTCCTTGAAAGGACATGAGTATATGTTTAAAATTAAATTATGACATAATTTGGCACCAAATCATTGAAATGTGTTAATTTAGGACATATATACAATATAATATGTTTTCGACATTTTTCATGGTGTATTGGTTAAGTTATACCTAAGTATAGCCTACACCCTTCTATAGTAAATAAGCTATGTTACATCTTTAATTCAGTAATTCCTGACCAAAACACATTTATTGCGACAAACTCTGGATTTTTTGGATTTTTTTCGTCTAACAGATGTTTTATCTATACTAATATTATAGTAAATAGGTGTTTTAAGTATTCCTTACAAATAAGCACTGAAAATATCTATATATAAAATACTGTTTGAAACTTTAAATTTGTTTTATATTTGGAATGATTACAAAAAGGTGACCATGAAAATAATAATAGTATTTTATGGGTTGTCTCCATGGCACAGTGTTTAGCATAACGACTATGAAACCTTAAGATTCAATGCATAGATTCATAAAATAATCGGTCTGGAAGTTAGCAAGAATATATACAAATTAATCAACCAGTGTCAGAATATATCTAGCCTATATCCTACAAGGAGAGAGCCTTTTATGCCAGAATTCATACATGAACACTCTAAATTCGTCAAGAGACATGAAAAATATTAATAAATTGATGACACATAAAACAAATCTTGTTCACACTGCCATTTCGTTAATTAGCACATAAACGAGGATAATATAATGTCACCAAACGTGTTCTAATACTAGATAAATAGTATAAATAACATCTATTGGCTCTAATTAATCAAAATACCAGCACAAACTACCTATTTCACGCTAGTGCAAAGAATGTGTTGAGTAAACATGGAATTTAAGGTTTGGGCGCATTCGAGATCATTTAAAGTCAATCCACATAGGAGAGTCAAAAGTGAAAACATACGAACGGTAGAGAAATTTTCAGAGGCCGACCGCCTCTAATTCAATTAGTGGTGCCGACAGTCTGGCGACAAATATTTGAACAACAACGTTTGTACTAGGATGGCACGAGAATGAGGAACTTAATGGAAATTAAAGATATGCAACCTCCGTGGTAAATCGCGTCCTCGGTAAAAAACCAGTCTCATCTGAGTCACCTACTGAACTAAAGAACGCAGTTTCCGGTCCCTATGATAAATATCTAACAACAAAATCGACACATAACATCTCTTCTCATATTAATTAAAGTCTAAACAGTAATTTAATTATAAATTGACTCAAATTATTTGATGAGTGAAAGGATACATACCTTGTAGAAACTTGACGAAAACGATGATAAGTAATTCCAAATTGCACGATATAATTAGTTTGGCACAATCACTTTACAATATAGTTCACAAACAGTACTCGCACATAAAATTTTTCAAAACCACGATTATTTTTATCAGTCTACAGTATGCGGCGGATGTAGGTAATCACTATCCCGTGAAAGACGCCATTTTGATTTCGTCAACTAACGTCTGTCATAGACAAATTATAGATAGAAAATGTTTAGATTTTCCACAGATTTTCACACAAAATGAATTAAATAATATGAACCATAAAAAGAAACATTTTCTACGTTTGTTTTTAAATTCTGATTTATAATATAATGAGAAAAAATAATAATGTAACTTGTATTTTCCTTTTCAAAAACCATTTTTTGTAAGGCCGCGTTTCCATCTGCAAGAAAACTTCAGCAAGAAATGTCCGACAGTCTGTCTGACAGCAACTTGCAAGTCTACAGTGCGACATAAAAGAGATGAAATTAATTAATTTGGAACTAATTTTTTTTTCATTATCTGGCAACCTTGAATTTTCAATGCAGCTGTCAAGTTGAATAAAAATTTGTTGTTTTTTTGATGAAGTTGAGAATTCATATGATAAAATTGTAATTTTGAACAAGAAATTTACTCAAAAAAGGAGAAATCATGAAAAAGGTTAAACGTAGCGGTGTCCGTGATGCCATATATAAAGTTTCATTCGGTGTTTCTCATAATTTCAAGCTGAAAAACGAGAAAAATATTTGGAAAACGTTTACAAACGTACAGCAGATTATACCGGTGAGATTCCATTTATTTTTGCTCAGTACTACGTAAAATAGAATATTCCATTAGTGACGAGTGTTTAATGTACGTATCTATGGCGATTATTACGTTTTTGAAATTTAATTTGAGGTTATTTGGATGTAAACAAAAACTAGTTTTTATAGTGCGACCAGCACAATTTGAGTCAAGAAGTTATATCCAATCCAACCAGCCTTAAATAGTATAGTGATAACTATTTTCATACAGCTATCTATGAATCCTTACTTACTACTTACTAGAGTGGCGCAGGGACCCAAAGTGAGTCTTGGCCTCCGACATAAAAAAAAAAAATAGTTTTATGCTACTAAATAAATATGCTATATGTACTATTTTATTTTATTCATCTTAATTCGTTTGTTATAGGGGTTTCTGAAAGCACAGTACGCAGGATAGTGGAGCAAGGGAGTAAAAATGAAGGAGAATATCTACAAAAAATAAATAAAAATATGTAGTTTTTAAATCACCTTGTTTTTTTTTTACCTGACGGACCTAGAAAGAGGGTAATGTGTTTGAGCCTTGTTTGAGCTGTATGTATGTATGTTTGTTTGTTCGTATGTTTGATTCTATGTGCGCCTCTGCAGTCTAAATGGCTTGACCGATTTTTATAAACTAATTCCAAATACATTTAAGTAAAATTTGACCTAGGTAGGTCATTTAAAATACTAATGTATTTTTGTCTTAAATTTACACGATGATGAATGAAACAACTTTAAATCGCGGTATTTATTACTTTTTAAATTTTTGATTTTTATTCTATAGTATCAAGATCGCTTGCGTCGCAGTATCAGTGTTGCTATATGAGCGACGGTGGCGCCCTCATTTTTTGTCATCTCTTTTGTGTCGCACTGTACTTGCAGGTGGAAACGCGGAATTAGACTTGCAAGTTGCTGTCAGACAGACTGTCGGACATTTCTTGCGGAAGTTTTCTTGCAGATGGACAGGCGGCATAAGGTTCACTCGTCACTTTTTATAAGCTTTTAAATCGCCTAGCCTGCAGCACCTTCGGCCTGTGCAGAATAAAGAAACATCGCCAAAGTCACTTTTATAATAAAACGTTATTATTTATGTAGAGAAGATGTAGAGTAGCGCTTCTTGCCCTGAGGTCTTCAAATAAAAGCCTTATTTATTTAATACTTTTTACAAATCACACTACTGCACTACTGACCATAATATAATTTATTATAAAGTAAAAAGCGTCGGGGAAACAATGAGGACGATAATCATACAAAAAGCTTTGATCAGCGTACTGCATAGGGTGTCCCTACAATTTATATGAATTTTTCTAAGAATAATTCAATTATTACGTTTCTTATGTATTAAAACAGTTCCAACACTAGATCTAGTATTATATACCTACTCTTTAAAATTTCGTTCCAGGTTTAAGTGAAAACATAATATTTTTCCAAGTTATAAATACGGAATAAACTTAAAGTGTGGAGGTGGTGTGGAGTGTCTCAAAAGTATGAAGCTTTCCCTCATAATTTACATGGATATGATCATCATATCATCATTGATTCGTTACTTCTTGATTTGATTCAACTGTAACTTTCAAAAGAACAAAAAAACGGATAAAAAGAACTATAAATATCATTGCCAAACTAACAATTATGCTAAATCACTACAAAATAAAGTACAAAATATGTATAGAAATCATCGAATCAAAATTTGGTACCAGATTTTATAAATGGCGATATTACGAATTTATCACTGATAGCAATTACTTATTATTAAAAAATTACGTTTACGACTCGATGGAGGATTTTATAAACAGTGAAATATTATACAATTTGCTTACGACATGCTTGCGACATATCGATACTATAATATAATATTATAATAATCTATATTAATATTATAAAGACTTTGTTTGTTTGAACGCGCTAATCACGGGAACTACTGGTCCGATTTGAAAAATTCTTCCGGTGTTAGATAGCCCATTTATCGAGGAAGGCTATCGGTTATATTATATATTATCATCACGCTAAGACCAACACGAGCGTAGCCCTGTGGCCTGTGGGTAAAACTGCGGAGCACAGCTAGTTAAACCATAAAAGTTGTCTTTGTTTTACTATTTCTGTCTTATTTCTGTGATAGTATGTGAAACAGTCTATATAATCTGTGGTGTACACAATAATAATGAATGGCATAATATGTGGCAACATCAATATTTTGGATTGTCAATAATATATAGTTATCTGTGATTGTCAAAAGTCTCAAAGCAGCTGTACCTACTCTACGTGTTTTCATCGAGTATTTTTGTCGTAGATTTTTGTTTAATTATGTCCATGTACAGTGGTTAACGAGTAAATGTGATAAAATGTCTAGCCGCCGTTCTATGCTCGGGTCGGCTTTGGATTCTCTGCCGGCCCCAACGGAACCTCTACGCGAATTATTCGAGGCTTGCAAAACTGGCGATGCGAGTCGTGTAAAAAAGTTAGTTAATTCGCAAACTGTGAATGCAAGGGACACCGCTGGCCGTAAATCTACACCCCTACACTTTGCTGCGGGTATGTTTAACAGTATTAAGTTTAATATGTGTGACAAATTGGTATCACTCGTTGAAAACAATGGAGTGAAAGGATTGTGTTTTTAAAATTGCATAATTGTTCACGCTCGGTGATTCTGGTCGTGATTTATCTCATTTCGTGTTTCCTTATTGTCAATAAGTCATAAATTTGTCGCTTATTGTGATTTCCAGTTTGCTAAAACATTTAATTCAATTTGTTTTCAAAGGAGATTGCCCAAGTGACTATGGCACTTGGTATCGCAATCAAACTTATTGTGTCAAGATGAAATATAGCTCAATTTAAAGCTTGATGTTAGTATTTTTAGAAACGATTAAAGTTTTTATATAAATAAGCCGCAGTTCGCGACAATAAAAATAAAACAATAGTTTTATTCAACACTTCAAAAAAATACTTTATCGAGTTTAAACTAACGATGAACGTTAAGTTTTACATTTATTACATAGGTAATATTTTAATTTACAAGACAAATGTGAAAAGTAAATCGTAATAAACATTACCTATTTCAAAATAAATTACGTCGAACATTGCGTCGAACCTTAGCGTCGAACACATTCATTCAAGATTCATTTCAAATAGAAACTATGACATATGACGCAGGACGCTTGCAAGAGAGATAGATATATGTGTCAAAACAAAAACTTTTACTTTTATTTCTATTTATTTGGTATAATTACGACTTAATAGTGATAAATATGATCATTATAAATACAAATAGGAATTAACAATATCACGAACACGTGACACAATTAGTATTTTACCGATTCCATACGTGGTCATACATGTTTCAAAACACAAACTTTTAATATTATTTCAATTTATCCGGTATAATTAAGACTTAATAATGATACATATGATCATTATAAATACAAATAGGAATTAACAATATCACGAATACGTGGCACAACTCAAATTTTACCGATACCACCCGTGGTCATTCTCCTTTGTATGGCTGCTCTAAAAAATATATAAAACGCAAACTCAAGTATTAAGGTCATTGACGAATGCGAAATAAGTGCTAGTTCTAATTGTTACACAAGTTAAAGGTCTTCCAAGTAATTAATCTTTATGTATTTATTAAACTATGCAAGTGAATTCATGCTGAAGTATTACAATAGCTAAAGAAATTATTATGTTGCTTTATATTTACAAAGAATATTGATAGTAATATAAGACCCACAATGCCAGTTAAATAAAGTAAAGTAAAAGTAAAAAATATTTATTCAAAAATCAAGCATACAATCTCGTTGAACTTATTACAATAAGGCTGTTAACACAGTAAATATGTAGTATACTCTATACATCATTTGAACCAAGATGCCCACACTAGACTCATGGCCTGTATTGTGAGCATCAATACAAAATATAAAGAAACAAACAAAACTAGACATGGATATAAATGAAATGTCGATTTATTAATGTTTTAGGAATAAATTGCAATTCATATATTATTCTTTATGCTTTATTTTATTAGATAAAATTTAAATGAACAAAAAATAAATAAATATCAAAATAAAAATATAAATAAATAGATACTTTTTATATGTGTGTGTGCTGAATAAGAAATGCTTGGGGGTAAAACTTGTGAGTAAGAGCGTTAGATTAAAGAATTTTCCGTTTGTTGAAAAGACAAAGAGAGTAACCATTTTTTAATAATTTTCTTGGCCTTTGCGACACCACTCTGCCTAATAGAATGCAATGCCTGGTTGACGCGGTTATATATAAGCGTTTGGCAAAGGAGGTAGTAACCTGAGGTAAAGGAATTTTATAAATTCTATTGTTGAGTAAGTTAGCGTGATCACTTGAAGAGAGAATATTTTTATGGGTTAGTAATGCTACATTAAGAATAAATAATGTTCTGACGCTCAACAATCCAGTCTCCTTATAAAGCAAGTCAGTTGGGTAGCGGATAGGCAGATGCAGGAAATGTAATTCATTTGTATAAAATTTATAGTAGTTTTGACATAATTTTGTTTATTATAATGTAAAAGAAAAAGTCATAACTATTGTCTTATCAAAATGACAAGACAAAATATATAGACAAAAATATAATTGGTTAATACATTACCTGCATGGTCAAAGGAAATTCCTAAGGAAATTCCTACAGGAAGGAAATTAATCTAGCGACTAGCTTTCCGACCATGTCATCGACTGCTTTGTCTAAAACCTAAATTATATACTAAAACCCTCCTCGAGAATCACTCTATCTATTAAAAAAATGCATCAAAATCCGTTCCGTAGTTTCAAAGATTTAAGCATACATAGGGATAGAGAAAGCGACTTTGTTTTATACTATGTTGTGACTATACACTAGAGAGTGTATAGTCACAACATAGTAAAATGCCATTATAATATTAGTAAGGATAGTCTGAATATCTAATGTGGCGTGAACTGGGTCAGCTCTCATAGGCCCTAATGTTGCTCATCTCAATAGGTGGTAGTGATTGTGCAGTGACACCTTGCTCTGAATCTGCG
>CAJQZM010038018.1:41932-65208 GCA_907164665.1 Colias nastes | reverse complement strand
CCTTAGGTTCAACACATTCTTCATAGGATTTCTTTGACTTGTGTATAATATGACATAAATTATTCATAATATGAAGAAATTTATTTAGTTTAATAGCCAAGAAAGTAGAAATACTCATACCGAATATATTCGGCACCTAAACCGAATAATTCGGCCGAATACGAATAGTGAAAAAGATGCCGAATATGCCGAATACCGAATATGTATTCGGTATTCGGCGCATCCCTATTATGTTATGTTAAGTGTTAACACTTAACACTAATATTAATTACATCCTGGTTTTACTTTCGCAAAGCACGAGACCATTATTTTAATGCATAACATTTCATATGAAACTTCAGACAAATAAGTAGCGACTACCGCGAATATCTTCCTTCACGATAATATCATTAGAATACATAATAATAAACATGCAAACCATTTAAAATATGCCATATTAAAGTCCAGATATGCTCAATAGCAGCAACTATGCGTCTATTAACAGCATCATGGCGCCGGCTCTGCCTGATCCCTTTGTAATCTTATTACATTTAGTTAAAGGGTAGAATTCGATGTATCGCACATCAATACCACTTACAAAGGCAGATATGCCTCGATGGATTCGAATCCATAGCACCCTCGAGTTTAGTGCCGGTTTTGAGGGCATTTCATTAATATCTACTTTCCTGGATATGTAGGTACATACTTGTCTTTAATTGTCTAACTGGATTAGTAGGTACCTATTATGCATGTTAAATAATTTATAGGATAAAATCTTTGGACAAGCGATGATGATGATGAAGTAAGTACTCGCTATCGGAAAGACTATTCAGGGATTATTTTTTAATTTTTCTTATATAACATATGGAACTGCAGGAAAATGACCGAATGCAAAAAAAAACTTACTTATATTATATTGGATCGCAATTATAGCCTCAACTAACTGTCCTACACAATGTGGAATATTAAAATATACTACCTATAAGTAGGTAGTTAAAGCGAAGTCTCACGACCACCTGAAGGATGATAGATAAATTAAATCTTAATAAGTACCTAGGTATATTCTGCGTTTAATTACATATTCTTAGAAGATTTAATTCAACCTCTATCTACACGCGTAAGTCGTAACTCATGTGCCCTATAGGATAATATGCGCGTGTATAAAGAAAATTTCTAGTACATAGATATTATTATCTCTGAAAAATTTTCTCGTGTTATTAATTTTAAATATTCCACCAATACATAATTATTATGTTCTATTAATAAATAGTTTAGTAGAAGCAAAAAATAATTGAGTCTCAAGACGCGGCCAAACGTCTTCTTCAATCGTCTCTTCTTTCTAAGAAAAACAGACCAGTTGAGTGAACGATAAGAATCACTACGTCACAGCTAAAACATCAGATATTTCGGCACTCGAGATCCTCATCAATCAAAATAATATTAGCTCTCATAAAATCTAAGCCATCCCGAGGCAAGCCACGCGATCCAACGTTTACTTTGCCGAAACCTCTCAATAACCTCTCCCTATTATTTACAATGGAAAAATAATCAAAATGAAAGATTGTTTTCGGACGTACAAATAGTTTTTGCAGGCGCGATTTTTCCTGAAAGATAACTCTAATATTTTACGGCGGACTGTGGAAATGAGTGACGCTAGGATTGATGAGGACTCAGTTTGTTATTTGAAAAAGCGGCCCATTTCTACTGTTAGTTGAGACTTGAGATATATATCAATGGGAACGTCAACAGAGCACAAAATTAAAGCCAATAATACGGGAGTTTGTGTTGAGTTCTTTTCTAGAGCTAGAAAGTCGGGTGTAGTTGCAGCTTTTAAATACAAGAAGTTTTTCTATGAATGTAGTGATAAATGCAGAAATGAAGAGTTCAATTTGTAGACTCGTACAAAATATTATTTTTCAGTTATTACATTATTATTTAATGTAATAACTGAAAAGAAATTTTTTATGGAAAAAAAAGATAAAATTTAAAGGCGTCTAAAATATTTATTTTATATATTATGTACTTACTTACCTATATTTCGAAGATTTCTAGATATTGGTAATTAAAAAAAACTTAACAGTGAATATTATTTTATTACGATGAAATCAGCTATCCTATGTAGAGGCATTATTTTGTACGAGTAATTTTATATGTTTGTCAATTATTAGTAATAGTTTACTGCAAGCGCACTCAGAGGTATCTTAAGGTTCCCGTATACCACTAATTAGCTAAGAATTTTGCCAGGATTTAAAGGCATTTTCATACTACACTAAGATAACGAAATAAGAAATTTCAAACTATTACACGGCACATCACGTTTCTTACGATACCTGCGGGCTTCCTCTTACACTTGGTAAAATATTTTACACTCTAATTGTTTTCTTTACGACATCACGTAGTTGTTTTAGAACCAAGAAAATGTCAAGAGGATTTTGAGTGCACATTACAAACTTTAATTTCACTAGCCTACGTGTATAATTTAAAACGACGTGTGGCACTCGGGGACTGCCGCGGTAAAGCTATCTGCTATTGCATGCTATGCCTTCAAGCCACACCTCCGCCCGTCGGAGTGGGGAGCGTGAGGTTTTTTCGTTACGGAATTTCTCGATTCGGTCCCCGCGCTCAAGGCCCGCGATAGAAGCTATGCAATAGCTTAACATGATGTGAATAATAAATAATAATTACCGTCAAAAATATAATAAAGCTCAAAAAATATATTCATAATTCATCAGCACTAGATTTTAAAATAATGTTCTTAACTTCATCATATTATTGCATCTTGCTTATTTCGTACTGAAAATGATAATATGATAGTTCGTTTACCAAATACAACAAATTATAGATACCGAAGGCTATTTTTTATCTGGAAACCGAGTGCTTTAGTTGATAAATAGCGCGGTCAATATGTCTTCTTGTATTAATTTCCTTGAATTATAAACAGTTTATATTAAACACAGAAGATTAAAAAAGCAATTATTTATTGTAAAATTAATATGATGCTGCGCAATAAAAACTATAATATTTTTAATAAAGTCGAGCAAATCTGCCCGTTATTAAAGTCGATGCGAGACCGATGTTTATAGGAAAACAACGTCGCACGTGCTATAAATGGTATCACATTTTTAGCTTACTTTATTGTGAACCAATATACTGATTTGCCTGGGGCCTAACCAATAAATAATATCCTCTATAAAAAAGACAGGAGACATTACATTGCCTATTTCATTAAATAAAAGATTTTGTACAAAAGTAATGATATTAGGTACGTCAAAAAGGAGACAGAAAACATAAAAAATAAGATATTCGAACATGAGCAGTAATTAATGGTTTACAAATGTTTAACTAACGCTAGTAATTAGAAAATATAGAACCGTGAAAATTATATACGCCTAGCATTATTTACATCTATAAACTCCGTATGCAAAAATTGCTTTGTGAATGTTTCAGGCGTAAAAATAAAACAAGTGCAGTTACAATTTTGTATTATATTATAATATTATGACTTCGTATAACAAAAACATCTTTACCCAAAATATATTTTTGTTTTTAGATTGTAGTTTGTAAATAAATAAATAAAGTATCCTGTTTATCTCCCAATATTTCTTATTAAAGTGTCAATTAAATAATATATTCACTAAGTATTTACGTATAACTAAGAAATTGCAATTTCGCTTAGTTAAAGCATCAGTAAGATAAAAAAGCTAAGGTGGAAAAAATATCCATTTCGAAACGAGCTCTACAATGGATTCCTTTGATAGTTAACTTTCAATAAACAGAAGAATGGTAGCTTTGAATTCAACCCTCGTTTTAAAGCCAGTATTGATAGTCGAAATGTTTTAACAAAATTAACCTTCTGGGATGTATATAGGTCTATTGACAAGGACCTTTACTCCCTATAAATATATACAAATGGCCCTTGGTTTTTTAATAAGAGGGTAAGCCGAATATTAGACTAATATCGGAGTGCAAACCTATGTTACCCTCACAGTATGAAGGCGTATGAGTATTTTTTATGTTTAGTTATTCGACTGAAGGGCTATCCATAATGTAGATTACCTACATAAAATCAGCATTTCGTTACTAAGAGTTATAGCAATGCATACTGATAAATTGGTACCTATTGCAATGAGTTACTTATAAATTAATAGTGAAGTTTTTTTTAGTTGGACCTTCATTTAGACCATTTTGAAATATCGAATCAAAAATAATACAGCCCTTTCATTCACCTTCGTTAAGTTTAACTTTAACAAAAAATCGCACTACAGTTTATACCTAAGTTTACGCAAACCGCTGGAATTACTAAAATATAAATATAAATAAATTATTGTTAATAATGTGTAAGAGACCTCAATTTTTAATAGGATTAACTTTCTCAGTCACACCCACACTAATCCTTCGTTTCTTAGCCGTAATCCAAAAACGCATCCACCCCACAATGCAGTTAATATTAAAATATTGCATACAGCCCATGCATTTTTTTACTAAGCCAAAACATTGGCTTACCCCAAACTATCACCCCACAAAAATAATACAAGTATTTGTACTCAGTTTTTATGCCTCAGGGAGAAAATGCTCATTTAAATACTGAGTAATATGCGAAACGTGACTTGGATATTATTAATATGTAGTATTATTTTGTAGTTTAAGAAAAAGATAAAACAGTTGCAATGTGCATGTTATAAAAAGGGTATGAAAGTACGAGATGCCTGGTGTTAAGTTTCGTATATAACCAAATCTTTGAACCAACGACGGAGACAAAATTAAGTTTCAATGTGAAGAAATTCAACTCGAAGTATATCAATGGTAAAATTACCATGTAAAATGGATGAATGTGTTATTAAGTTATGGTTAAATCTTACTTTCTCGGTGTTAGCCCTACATAAAATTTATTTATATATTATATAATTATTATTAATTACTATGTATTATTTTAGTATGGTATTTTGTATTTTTCTTCGAATCCCTCATCCTTTTAGTTTATATTACAATATAAATATGTATGTGTAATCCTTTATCATAGTTATTATTGCACTACCCATTTATGTATTTATTCCTCTATTGTACCAAAGGTTGTCTGGAAGAAATCGCTCTAAGCGATAAGACCGCCAATTGTACTTAGTGTAAGTTATATTTAAGAGTTTGTATTTATTGTTTTGTTATATTTAAGTGCAATAAAGTATTTATAAATAAAATAAATAAATAAATTATCAACGAAACTAAAAAAACTAAGACTTGAAAGTTTCAGTCCATCTAATACTTACTATATTTATTATTTTTTACCAATTTTTGTGTATATTTTTACGAAAATAGAACAATTGTTATAAAAAAGCTCCGTCATTATAATATTTGGAAGTCCTTATAAAAGTTTTTGATTATTGAAGTGACAAAAGATTTTGTTTACAAAATAGAAACTTTTGTTTTACAATTTTGTTTGTTCTGACGTTATAAAAAGTAACGTAAACATTTTTTTGTTATCTTCGTTCTTCATGACGTCAATAAATTATTGCCTTAATAAATTTTTTCAATTTTGTAGTACATACTTACCTGAGGCTAAGATTGAATTAAATAAGTAGGTATAAAATATTTTTAAGAACAGCTGTTGTCGCTGTTTTATTATTTTACACAATAATTTTTATTAAGCTCCCAACGAATGCTCTACAAAACCTATTTCCAAAAAAATTATACAAATAAAAACGTTATTAAATAACAAATTGACATTACTTCATAATTTAATTCTTCTCTACAATAACGCTTAAGATTTGGAACTACTTAATCCAAATGAGAGAATACATGAAATAGAATAATAATATCGAATCATGTGATTATGCCCAATATTATTTAAGCCTAACGTCTTCCTTGCCTTGAAAGCAATGCACTGCTCCACTGTATTCCGTCAAGTCGCTTTCAGTTAGGCCATAGACAAAAACACACATACATAATATGATAGCTTACGTCGTAAACTTTATCATTAACCCAAATATCTTTAATATGAATCGTCAAAACACTCCCTCATATCAAATGCTACCAACAAATTGCTTATCCTTTATATTGCGTTTATTGTACCAATTCGTTCATCAAATAAAAAACGCTGTTATCACAGTAATAAAACAATTCCCACAGAGAACAATCAAGTAATGATGCTGTTAAAACATTAAAACGTTTTCACTATTGATAGCAGGATAAATAAAGATGAGCAAGATTAACTGCGGGGTGTTATGAATTGTGTCGAGTTTTTTTTTTGGTAAGAAAATAATGTCGGAATTGTAGCTAATTTTATATTGGAGGATATTTGTTTTAATATATTTTACAGCTCTACAAAGTTATGTCAAACTTCAATGCGCTCTATATTTATATTAAACAGACAAAATACAGACTTGATTGTTTGCTTCGTTATAATTCAAATTTTATACAATGGACACGTAAGGTTTTGATTTTGATTTATGCAAAAAACATAAATTTCATTCATTTCTAGAGCTTTAAAATAGGTTTATTAACTTCAAGATCAATATTATTTTCGTCCATTTACAAGAAGACTTAATATACCGTCTCTATATTATAATATTTATCCGATCACAGAAGAATTAATAAACCACAGTGCAGTTTCAAACAAACACCATAAAGTCAACTAGGGGTACTCAAAGATACATATCCGATATCGTGCATATCAAATTTTAACATAAATTAACTCTCAAATACCCTAAATTCACCAATAAAGTCCTTCGCTATCATTAATTATTATCAAAGACAGTATCGCCTTATCTTGGCTCATAACAATTTTAGTACACCATTTTTCTCCCCAGCACCTTAGAATGTGAATCACCCTATACTAATAGTAGGGGAGCCCAAGAGGGGATTTTGGGATTTACTCGAGCGCGTCAGATTACTATAAGGGACGGTACCTTAGCTATTCATTAGTACCTCTAGTCAATATGAGCAGTTATGGTTGGTGGGTGCGCTCAGGGGCCCCGCTGGAAAATTTGAATAATCCATAATTCCCTAAGGTTGAGCTCGAATCGTCAGATTAGTGAAATGGGGACTTCTTATATTGTAATTAACCCCCCCATATATTAATCTGACGCGCTCGAATAATATTACTATAATTTTTTACCCTTTCTTCATAGCGATTAAATCGCCACTTAAATCGTCAGATTAACGTATACTTTTTTTCAGTGACGTCCTGGAGCATGCAAAATATCAATATCTAACGCGCTTGAGTATTTCCAAGCCAATTTTTTTCTTTTTTAAATTAAAAAAAATCAAAAAACCCTTCCCCACCGCTAAAAGTGAAAACATTATAGGACCTTTTTTTCTCGCTATGGTCTAATCTACCAATTCTAATAGGTTCCCGTGACGCTCGAGTAAATCCACATTTAGCATCCTGGGCTCCCCTACTATAAGATAAAAGGGCAAACTTCTTTGACACATTACTCATATTGCATGGGCGTCACTAAACATTTTGCGGAAAGGGCATTAAGATTGCCGAATGCAATACTTTGGACCCCCTACTTCTTGTTTTGACGCATAGATACGTACTAGCGACTGATAGGATTCAATTTATGCCTATGTTTTATATAAATTAAGGAATTAACAACCTTATTCATTTGTGATAAGGAGTATTGTGATCTTTGGAAATGTATACGTGCTTTGTAATTTGCAGTCGTAATAAATGTTGCGTATCGACGCGTGTAATACGTAATGGAAGTTATTTGTGTTTCTTGTAATGAAAATCGTATGCGTTTTTCGGAAGATTATTCAGGATTTTTTTACAACTAATTTTTAGGACAGGGAAATAATTATCTACTTTTAAGGATTTATGCCATAAAAGTTGAAAAAGTAAAGAATCGATTAAAGCAACGGAATGTTTTTTTTTTAACATAACACTATCCGAGCTCTGGAAAGACATACTTAAGTGTTATAGGTACATAATAAGTAATCATAGATGAAACCTAATTACACTACGAACCTCACCTAATCAACCTAATTGTTAGTTAACCAGACATTGATAATTTACATGACGTAGTAAGTAAACATATTAAAGCTTTTGTTAAATCTGTGGTTTATTATTAAAAATCCTCGAATTCAAAGCAGTAAACAACGAAAAGATGCAATATATTCAAAATATTATTTTATGCCAGCGTCTTAGGGGAAGGACCCTCAATTGTATTATTTTTATACCCACTCCATAACATTTCTGTGGTGTTTTCATGCCATTACCTGCTCGACAGACGCCATAAATATATTAATACGATAGTCATACGTTATCTTGTATACCAAAGAAATATTGCAATGAAAATTTTATGCGCATGTACTTTGGAGCGTAATAGGTTTTTAGTAAATTGTAAGAAAATTGCTTAGTCGTATTTTATTTAGGATTCTTCTAAATTACTGTAATATATTGTGCTTTGGTTGTATGTATAACGCGTTAATATTGATTTAATTTTGTAGAAATAATCTCTAAATACAATGTAGAGTTCTCTATTAAAATGTATTTGTGTTTTGCTTCCTTTGGAAATAGGGATAGCATATAAAATATTTTTTTTTGCGGTACGAGAATATTTTTAAGCTATTGCATAGCTTCTATCGCGGGCCTTGAGCGCGGGGACCGAATCCAGAAATTCCGTAACGAAAAAACCTTACGCTCTCCACTTGAAGGCATGCTATGCAATAGCTTTACCGCGGCAGTCCTTGAGTGCCACACGTCTTTTTTTATATTTAAGTAAAAAGAACTTAAAACAATAAATGAAATGAACTCCGATGTAGATAATATAGTGTGGTTTTGACTATATACAAAACAACCGATGGAAAATAAACTTTAGAATTTTTTTTTTATATTAAAGACAAATACAATAAGTTATCTTTCAGTATAATCAACCCAAAACGCACCCACATTGAAGTATCTACGCGTTAAATGGGTATAATTGAAATTTCAATTGATTAAATTTCACGGTCGTATATTAAAAATTTTAAAGTGACCACAAAGCCGGGGTCATGTCAGATTCTCGTGATTGAAGACCCGGCTAATCAAATTTAACGTAAATTGTACTCGTTCATTTAAGATCGCTTTTAGTAGTGATGTGCTTTTAACTGAAGCCATGAAAAATAAACTTATTTTTTTCTGAATAGAAGCGTTTTTAGGGTGCAAATACATATTTTATATTAACATTTTACATTTCAGTTAATTATTCAGAACCGTTTAAATTTGGAATTATCTATTCTATACATATAATAAAATCGTAGGAAAGTCAAAACTGTACATTGAATATTTTTTTAAAAGAATACATAATCCATGATCTATAATCGATATAGAAGCCAAAAATATAGTTTTTAGAATTTTTGTCTGTTTGTCTGTTTGTCTGTTTGTCTGTTTGTCTGTTTGTCTGTTTGTCTGTATGTTTGACCGGGCTAATCTCGAAAAGTACTGCATAGATTTACTTCAAATTTTGCATGAATATTACTAACTGGTCGGGTCAGGCTATAGGCTACATATTATCAAGCTATCACCTACGGGGGAGGAGCTGTGAACCTTTATTTTTCTTACGTATTCTGTGTACTACGACAGCGTACAATCTAAAGACTCATGTTTAAATGTTTGTTTCGGGTAAGCCATGCTATTATCTAGCTTTACAAAATAAAAACTATGTCATTTACGTAATTTGGGCAGAGAAACAGTTAAATGAATCTTAGCAGTATAAAGACAAATTTGAAACAGCGCCATCTATGAAGTGTTAGAAAAATCAAACACACGTTAACTATTGGAAATTAATAATCAAATGACGCATATATAAATGTTGTTTGACAATATCTAGATTGACACTATAAAAATTATGCCATATAAGTAACTTGGGAAGAGAAACATAGTTTAAAGAATGTAAGTTGTATAATGTTAATTTTGTAACAGCGCCATCTATGAGATTTCGTAAAAATCAAATCAATTTACATGTTAACACTACTGAATACACTGTTGAAAATTAATAATTTAAATATAATTATGTTATTTATTTAACTCTTTAACCCATATCTTCCCTTCCCTATAAGGTATATTTCGTGTAAATAATAAATATGCTACATTTTTTTAAAGTGAGGGTAGATGTTTATTATTTTAAGTAAAACTAGACACCATTATCTACAGTTAATCTAATATTGATTGTGTTCATTAGTTACAATTTTAAAAATCTTCGTGTTTTATAAATTTACTAGCTTCGTCCGCTTTGTCTAAAACTTAATAAATTATATACTAAAACCTTCCTCTTGAATCAGTCAATCTATTAAAAAAACCGCATCAAAATCCGTTGCGAAGTTTTAAAGATTTAAGCATACAAAGGGACATAGGGACAGAGAAAGCGACTTTTTTTATACTATGTAGTGATATTTATAAAGCAATTGAATGCCATAAAACCAAAAATATCAAATGCAATCTTCGTGTTTTGTGAATTTTCACCATCATGCGTTCCCACAAAAGGTAAGTTGTTACTTATAGGTATTTATTTTTTATAATGATAGCAATTCATGTTTTTTGTTGGTATTATAATATTACACTTTTAGAATGAAATAATAAAATGATGAATTCTTTTATTATTTTGAGGTGCATTGGGAACAGTAGTTTTTGATAAAATTTTATTTGTAAGTAGCTTTTTTTATAGATTTACAGTTAACTTTTGATTTTTTTATTTACAGATTCAATGCTCATAAAATTATATCGCCTTTGGAAGACGATTTCTGCTGATAATTTTACAACACCACTTGAAAATTGATGATTTGATGATAAAGATAGTAGCAGCGAGGATTGAGTTGAAATTAGTAATCATCCGCTTCGTCAATTTTTGACTGAAGTTAATGTCCAACGTCCAATGGTTCAATCATTGGAAGTATCTCGGGAAATTTTGGAGGATAATTTTCAGGAAGGAGAGGAGGGGCAGCCAACCACATATTAAACTACTACGTTTTAGTACCGAAAAAAATGTTATTGCCAAATGAAACGTAAATTTTGCACTCACAACTGTACAAGTAATGTTTTATTTTGATTTTGCGGTTATCTGATTAATATTTATCGTTATGGCTATCGAGGTACCGACCGTACTGGGATCAGAGTACATGATATTATACAGTTCATCATCCAGGATTGCTTAGAGCATTTTTACACTGAAAAAGATGTTTTCTTTGAATCGTAGTTGCTTCATTTATTTATTTTTAATCATTTTACATAATATGTTTTATATTTTATAAATATATCATTTTCATTATTTAAGTAGATAAAATAAATTATGTAACGGTTTTATAAGAAAACACAGTGTATTTATTAGGCGACGGTGATTTCTTCCAGGCAAAATATTCATCAGCTCAATAAAATTGAATAGTAATATGTTGTTAGTTATTCTTTAGATTCACAATTGTAATGAGCATTTCCGCATGCAAGTTGTATCGTAGTTTAGATATATCATAGTTTTGACATATTAAAGTTCCAACAAAACCCTCAAATTTTTGAGCAGAGTTGAGCAAGATAATTTGAAAAATGTGCTGTGTTAAGTATTATAGAAAAGGTTAGTTCGTTGGTAATTATTATTTCTTCTTCATTTACATGTTGTTAGTAAAAATAAACTTTGACTAAGAGTCAAAGTAGTCATAGTATATTTTAACTAATACTACTTAATATCTATTATACTTATGTTCAGTATTTATCTGTATTATTATTGCTTGGTAATTAATATATTTTCATGTCGTATACCTAATTATAAGCATAAGTTTGATGTGTAATTAGCTGGATTTATTTTTACGCACTCACAGACTTATATTTTATGTTAAAAGAGTGTTAATAGTGTAAATCATAATATTATTTTTTCACAATTAAAAATAATCCTTTTTTCTGATGGTGTTAGCATTGAATTAAACCGCGCTGTCGTTTCGTTCACAAAAAGTGATGTTATGAGGAGCATATTCGGTCCTCATATCATAAAAAATCTGTGCGAAAACAATAAACACGTGTTAGGCCCTCACGGCAGATCGGGGCCGGGCGGTCTGACGCGAAGTGGGGACAGCGTTGTCACTGTATCGCTCTTGCCACGCTGTTCAACAGACTTATTCGATAGTTCAGTTTTGTGTTAAGACCGCTGTGACAACCAACCCGTGAGACAACCAAACCCGGTCTCCCCTACTATCCCGTGAGACCGAAACCTTCACTGAGAGGGTATGACGTCTCACAGCTGATCGCAAACGGCATATTGTACAATCCCGTGAGACTGAAACCCTCACTGAGAGGGAATTACGTCTCACTACTGATCACGACTGTCATATTTTATCTCGAGAATCTGAAACTTTACTCAATATGAAGACCGTTTGACAAATGATAGGGTGCATCATGATATTATTCGATCTCTTGAAGATGAACATGAGCATAAGCAATGACTAGAGTAGGGACGCGAATATTACAATTATATGAGACAAGAACGATTAATAAGTTTGTTTAATGAAAGATTAAGAATTGAAACTATTCGGTCTCTGGAAACGGACGGCGAGAGGCCCGTCTTACTGCAGACAGATTTCGTCATAGTCTTAAATTAATTAATAAAATTAATGACTTGAGGTAAACAATCTACGAATTCGGTGGTGTGGTCTGACAAATATAAAAGTGGGTTTGCTTATAACCTCACAATTGATTACAGATCATCTTCTGTATAGGCGATAATAACGTAGTATGTTCTTTTTGTAATGCATTAAAGTAAAATAAAAATAAATAAAAAAGAGTTTATTTTCTCACATCAGTTACATAAATAAGTTTACACATTTTCAGTACATATAAATAAGTGTGAGACTGGTGCCTAAACTAGGTAATAAAAATTACCTGTATTTTAGGTCACCAGGTCACTCCTCACTTCGTTGGAACACATTTTCTATATATACCTAATTTGTTGAGAGAAAACAAAAAAAAAACACTAGAAATAAGAAAAGAAAACTACAAAGAATACCTATACCACTATTATACCACAGTTGTAACCACCAGGCCAGAAAGCAAATGTTTTGTTTATTTTAAGAATGATAGATACAATTATGAAATTATGTTTTTTTTTAACTAAAATAACTTTTTTGGTGCTCAATAGTTATCAGAAGGTCCGTTCATGCTTACTTTTAAGATACAAGGTCAAGTTTACCATTTGATAGGATCCCTTTTGCCTGAAGTTATAGAAATATATTTTGTATTCGACTACAACGAATAGTGGAATACAAGAAATCAATATTTCTCAAATTTAAAACTGAACTCATTTCACAATTTTAGAACAGGTTAATTCGTATGTATGCAGTTTTAAATCGACATTAGAAGCTTTTCCTCAAGATGGTGATATCGGCACTCAGGAACTCCCGGGACGTGTTATAACGCCCAGGCCACAGTATTACAAATTTTTCCTAAAATAGAGCAACGAATGTATTTTCGCATAGCAACGGAGGGGAACTCGCGGGGGGTCAAGTGACGCGGGCCACGTACCACAAACATGCTTAGTTTGTGGTACCGAGCGCGACAGAAAGTCATCGTGTTTTTAGTAAAGTTACTATGTAAACTAACGTAATTTAATACTTAGGTACATATTCTATTATGGTGTGCTCAAACTGTTAATCTACATTTAATTTAGATTATTATTTGATAGTAAGTAATGTAGAATTTAAATCACATTCATTCATGTTTTCTTCAGATTTTAAGATTTTCTTATCAGAGTGTTCAATTTTAATGTAGTTAAATTTTATAAGAGACAATAATTAAGAACATTCAAAAATAAAGTGTCACGTATTTTTTTTAAACGACGAATGACGAAAAACGACCTAATCGCTGACGAAGTCGCGGGCAACAGCTAGTTGTTAATAGATAAGTTCGTGGTTTCTAATAGATTAGTGTAGATGACGAGATTCACTCATATTATCAAGAATTAAGAAATAAATAAAACAACGCTATCAACAAAATAATATTATACACAACTCTATTTCGCACTTATATTAAGCATTCTCTAAACTCACATCAATCGTATCGTCTAAAATTGGTTCTAAACAAGAAAAGGGGATTTCGGATGTATACGATTTTCCTGTTTTGAATCAATTGTATTCCTCCCAATAATATTTATCTATTTATTGTTCCCATCACTAGCGTCGTATAAGAAACAATAGATTATATTAATAGCGTGACGAATTGGTTTGAACCCGACCAAAATAACGTGCGGGCGCCTTGTATCATAAAGATTTTTTACTCGTAAAAAATAACAATTTTACGTTTTTTATTAAATTATTACAATCAGTGCTTGACAAGATACCTACAACTTAAAAATACAGTTATAAAAAATAGACTAAAAATACGCTTAATTAATGTAAATTGAATTGACAAGCATGAATTGACTCTATCCTTTTAAAGTTGGTCAAAATCAAGTCTTAAAGATGTCGGTTACATATTTAGATACTGGTGAAGCTAATAAAAGCGTGTTAAAAACATCGTGTCCATTACAAGATTAACATTAAATGATAATTTAACAAGTCTTTACTTTCCCGTTAAATACGGTTCTATTAAAAATAAGCGTACATTTCTGGGTGTAAAACTGCGTGGTTAATGATATTCGTGTTCGGTTCACAGGAGCTGACCTTTCTATTCCGCTAAACTTGACGTACTGGGCCTTTATACGTGAACTCTTACGAATGCATGCGAAACTAGGCATTGCAGCGTTTTTTTTTTCATAAATTTTTAGTTTCACGTGATGGTGCAAGTATTCTTTGAAATATAATTTTGTTAAATTATAATAAACTTTTTAAAGAGAACTTTACTTCACGACTTAGACATCTAGAAAAAATATAATATGTAATCATTAAGAATTGAATCTACATTAATGACGCTGATTTTGATTATCTTTTATAGTGACAGTTAAATTCCTGAGAAGTATGAGGCCCATTATTTTTTAACAAAACGTTAGGATAGCACACGGCCACAGAGCTCACACCTAGAAAAATAGGTATAACATTCATTATCTTGGCCTTAACAAGATTGTACTGCAATGTCCAGAATATTAAACCATTTCATTCCTGATGCGATTCCAAGCCGCTATTTGACCAAGGCGTATCAATAAATAAGCAAGATAAATATCACCCGGGGCCAGTACATCAGACAAGCGTTGGCAGTTTGCCAAAGTACAGGTACGCACGGGGGTCGAAACTATTCTAACTTGATTACACACAGTCTACTGGAGTGAAAAATGTACTGATACGGCCATGTTTTAGTTCGTAGACACGTCTGGAGTAGAAAGTTCGGGTTCCGTCATCTCCGATAACCTTGTACTAGGGATGGTTAACCATATTAGTACTAGTGACATTGGTTACGTGCTAAGAAAAAGTTAGCAATGGAAAATTAAGTTCTTTCTATGGTTATTTTGGCTTCCAGCCAAAATTTGTATCAATTAATTGAGGATTGATTACAACAAAAACATATTCACCAACACCAACAAAAACATATTCACCAACACCAACAAAAACACAAGTTTCGTCCATTTCAACACCAAGGCGATGTAACACCATCTTATTTATAAGCATAAATTGTATAAAGATCTTACATATACAACTAATAATTACTATTACGTACTTTTATCAGAACTAACAAATAACAGAACAGAAGCTTTTAATACAGAAAAAACAAAAAAAATGTTACATAATCTCATTAACAAACATCACACGTAAACTCCTTCAGTATCACAGTCAACATCGAGAGATCGTTTGAACCGACTCAGTACCATAAATTATACTTACCAGAGTACCTAAGCACATCAAATAAAACCACAAATACCTAAATACTATAAAGCGAGGCATACATTGAACGCTATATAAATTTTACTGACGTGTTAACAAAGATAAATGGCTGAAATAAACGCGTTTAATAGTTATTTAAACATATTGACTGTCAATAAAGATAGGCCCGCATATTTGAATACATTTCGTGTATTTGTTTATAATTGTAATTTGGAACTTGATTAAATATGTGAATTAATACAATAATATACTTTGGTAATGGGTTGATAGAATACTAAAGTTAAATAGCCTATTGGTAGCTAAGCATTGTGAAATGCATTGACACAATATGTTGGACACCAGTTTTATGTCTTGAAATTGATGGCCACCGTCCATACACAAAATCTTAATAAGAGTTACATGCAAATTTTCCAATAATAATATGAAAAACAGAAAGACCCTCAGGTACTAAAAAGCATGATTCCAATCACAACACAAAGGACAGAAGTGATAAGAGAGGAAATAATTTGTTCATTTTTGTAAATTTTGTCTTCTTGTAAGTTGCAGGTCTCAACATAAAACATTATAATAATATAAACACTATAATATAAAATGTACAACAAATGTAACAAACGTTTCAGTGTTGGAAGGCGTTCAAAATTATCTGGATTTGCTGAAGCTTGAAAAACTTGTATGTAAAATAAAAGCCCGCGCCAATAAGTTAAAAAAATACGGGAACAAAATATATCCGCCCACACAACATTAATATGAAACGCAAGTAAAATAAACAAAGGAGAATTAAAAAACCAGACGCATAAATCTGAATATATCGTACCCCAATACAAATGGTATCGAAATGTGTTTACATGAGTTGTGAATCTAAAACATTTTATGGTTCGCACGCAGAACGACGAACTTTAAGATGAATATATCAATGTCTGCAACTAAGCAGTATGTTTAAGGGGTAAAGAGTTCATAATATAATGGAAATGTAAACTTGAAATTAGTTTTCTGTATCATATTGATATATCATATTATGATAACTCAATAGGTTTTCACTTAATGATGTTACTGTGAAAGAATATGAGATACATGTCTTACTTAAGAGTGCTTAAGAAATATTACTCTTTTGTTAATTTTGAAAGTATTAGTGACGTCTTGGTAGACGTCTTCCAATGATTCTTATTGTATTAAATAAGCAGTCACAGTGATAGATCATAAAAACTCCCAATAAATAAAAAAGTCTGGTTACAAAAACAGAATGCGAATAACACAACTTTAAAACTGTCATTAGTATCTAATTTTAAAAGCCATCTACAAGAAACACTGTTATTATATCTGTCAAAGTATGCCAAAAACTCCTGGAAAAATTTTAACGTGTTAAGAATCCAAACTTTCTAATAAACTAAACGAACATTCTGGAATGCTATGTTTGATTAAATGAATATTTTTCTTCCACAGGCGGCACCACCAAAGGCTCCTGTACAATATGTCCTGTAGCCGACGCGACCACTTTTTTGATCATTAGTAAGTTCCTGATGGGGTGACACAGCTACCACGTAGTTTCGAACTCTTATCGCCGATATTTATCTTAATTACAAAGTTAAATACGCAATTTAGATTCTAAGCGTGGCTCCGGCAAAGCGCCTTGAGATGGCACCGTCAAACACCGATTGTATACCTTCCGAACGCTTATGGTGTCTATCGATAATCAAACAATGGGAATACCAGACGTCGCTTATGATATTCTATTGTTGTTTCGCAAAAAGTTCGAGCGAGATTTGTAACACGGTGCAGGAACGCGAGAGATGCATGAAGGGTAATGTTAATTTGGTTTTCGTTCCATTTCGGGCATGAATATGCTGTGATATTATTCTTATAACATTTTGTAAAACGTGAGATGCGAGTTTGTTTTTCGACTCTTGAGTTTAATTTTTGCGTTTTATTTATCTATTCTAATTACAATTTTGAACTTAGTGAGAATTCAGAATACCTATATTAATAAAAAACTCATTTTGAATAAAATATGCATAGAATTGTAGAATATTATTTAATAATTTGATAAAAGTATGTAATTAATATATATTTTTGTGAAAAATACATTTTACAGTAATATATTATGGTCACCCACATACTAGAAAAAACAATGTTCATTTCTGAATATTTATCATCCAATGGGGTTCGACCCCTTACTACTCTTATTGTCAATTTTTTACAGTAATTAAATGCATTCATTCACTGTATTCATTTTCGGACTATGCTTTTTATAAAAATTTCTAGGCAAAAGTATAGATAAGTAAGACCTTTAGTAGCTATGTTATATACAGGAGTTAAATAATTTCAATAAAATAAAACGCGTTTTAATTCCTTTCAAACTGATTTATTTCTAAACACTCTCAAACATTTTTTCAATAATATAATTATTCCAGTTTCCAAAGCTCTTTTTCTAGTAATTTTCGGTAAATGGAACGCGTATGCAGAACGCGCAGACATACCCATTTGTCTTAGCAAACGGACCGATTTGTGCGTCGGCGAATCGGTAACGGATGCTTCAGGCACGTCCAAACTGACTTATAGGACTTAACATTGGTTTCTATTACTGATTTGATAGACTGACTCATTGTTCTTCAACGGATTAGTGATAGATAGTTGTTTTGTTTTAGTTATATACATGGCGCTGAGACCAAATTTTCATATAGTGTCCAGTATAGGGGAGTTGTCTTTTGCTGAGCATTATGACTGTCCTATATAATATGATGATAAAAGATGATGATGATAAAAGTTGGAACGTCAAGAACTAGGCGCGATGTTACGTGGTGACCGTTAAAATATAGTGATGGTATCTACCATTACCACGTACCACGATGGTACCACCACCACGTACATCTGTACAATATTATATTCTTAGACATAATGTGATTCCCACATTTTTATCATACATATTAAAATCGACCCCAACTTTGAATCTCAGACTACGCATTATGCTACCCAAATAACAGCTTACGATAAGTTTTCACATCCTCACATAACAATGTATCACAAAAACAATTGAGCACACATCTATCCGCAACAAATACGAAACGTGGTAATATGGCAACATCAGTTGTATGAAAAGGTATAAAATGAAGGATATCGTTCATGAACAGCATGCGGCATTCGTCGATATTACAGCAGATTTACGTGCAAAATGCAACCGAACCGTGGTTTGACTGACTGCTTGAACGCATCTTGAATAATTCATAGATTCACATCTAAAACTTTGTCAGATTCAGGCGCCCCTTGGAATATTGCATTGTTTTATATTTTCTTCCTTTATACAATTTCCTTGTGTTCATGTAATTTTCACAAACAATCTTGAGATGCTCAAAGGATTGGATCGGATTCTGGAATATATTATTTATATTTTTAGTGCATACAAGGTAACTAATAACATCATACAACTGGCCTAACTACTATTGTACCTAAAGAAAAGGACTGTACGGACGGTAATAAGAATATCACAACTATAAGACTTTTATTTTGTTTTCCCTTAAAGATTTCCCTTGTTGTTAAAGATTAAATGAAAAAATTCCACGTAATTTTTCCGTCTGAACGGAATGGCTCATTAAATATTTATCTTATTAATTGGCCAGATTGCCGTAACTACATTTCAGAATATACTAAGATGAAAGAAATCCATTCCATTAACGCAAAAGGAATAAATATAGCAAAGGTAAGTGAGCTCTCACAAAATAAAAGGCGGAAAAAATTCACTTTACAGATTCCGTTCTATAAAAATTTATTTGAGGATATAATTTCGCTTGGATCTTAATGAAAATAAATAGGAAATTAGTGGGGGTTCGATGGGAGAAATGAGTGCGGTCATTGCAACAAGGCCAGCATATAAATAGTTCATTTATAACATGTAATTGAAAGTTATTGCTTCATTGAACTTTTTATTGAAAGTATTTTTGAAATTGGTAATGATTCAGTGCTGCAGATGCATTTTACGGCGAAGTGATTAACACGTTTCGTATCGACTGGTGCATTTTAATAAACATTTGTGCTCCAGATTTTCTTTTCCTGTAATTTCGGTATTATTATCCTGAAAGGTTGAAATATTTTATGCAGATTAATGAGTAGTGAGAAATATGTACTGAAACATGCGCAAGATCTTTGCTGGTTGAGAACTTCAACATCGTAGACAAAGATCTATACTAATATTATAATGTAGAATGGAGTAACGGCTTGATGTATTTGTAACTATTGTTATCGGTTATGTTTGAATATCAGGAATCGATATGTTATGTATGCTTATTACTTATGGGATAATCACTCGTGCATAACCTGAAGCTAGCAGCATTTAAGTATGATAATTAGGTAATATTTAAAAACTAGAACCAAAGTCGCATTTCACGTTAAATTGCACGTCAGAGTTAATCCATAAAAGAGCATTCAACAAAGCTCAGCAGAAATATGAAGGTGCATTAAAACGATCACACCAACTAAATCAGGTCATAAGTATCGGAGTGCGCCAGTCGGTATTAAATAAAAATAATCCAACATTTTAACTCTTTGCCGCGCTCTTGGCTATATCTTGAGTGCATCGTTGAAAGTAAATGCCAGTATAATTCCTACTTCCATTGCGTTTGGATTGCATTTAGAGACGTTAGGGGATGAAACTGGATAAAGTTTATGTTAACAGTAAGCAATAAAAATAGCCTTTATGACGATACGTGGAATGGTTACGTTTGTATGCCATTACCCAGTGTTTCAACTCGAAATTAAACTCGCTTTATTGAAATGGTAATACGGCTGCCGTTACGTTAAGTATTCTGTAAATGCGATACTTTCATGCTCGTTCGGATTGGATCAAATTACAAAGTAGGATATGTTTTTGGTTACTTTATGGAGCAAACAATGTGCGCCATTGGATAATCATAAAATGAATCCGTGCTGAATGCCGTTTGCATGACTATATGCATTCTGAAAACTTTTAAAGTTTAATGATACACAAAATGATTTTCCTAGTTAAGTAGTAGTACTTACTAGATATATGGACAGTAGATACAAAAACTATTTCACATCAGCGATAAGATGGTATTTAAACTTTTTTATGATAACGAACAGTCTATTATTAATTTTGTCAAAATAAATAAAGAATTTGAGTAACATTATGTCTAAATTCAAGTGTAATGTTGACCATAATATGCCATTTAATTTTTAATATTTTACCGTTACAATGTTAATCAATAGTAGCAATTAAACTCCGTACTACTGAAGTGCGTAAAATGAAAATTTACGCAAGCGAAAAAACAATAAATCCAAAAAAAATTACTCGCCAAGGTAGGGATTTCAACAAGCCAACGGGAACCAATTAAACTGATTGATTCAATATAAATGGTTGTTAATTAAACCGTGCCGGTTGCGCAAGTGTAAATTATTAAAGTACTCGTAATTTAAAGTCGAAGTAAAATAAATAAAAGCTGTGGCAATTTTAACGTTTTTATTACGTGAAGAAGCGCTAAAGCTGGTTGCGTTTGGTTTCAATGGATTCAAAAAGCTGATTTAATTTTACCTTTAAAGTTCATTAAATTATTATTAAATGCATTAATTTCTATAAATTCTTTCAATACTACGATGAGGGCTATCCGTCGATTCAGTTTGTTATTCTTTCTATTTTGGTTCGTGTCTATCTGCAAACTGGCCACTTTAGCATCTACCCTAAAAGACTTAAGGACTCCTACACTTGTTGCAGGCTCTACTTATTCCATGCGAATATATTCTTGAGAAAAACTGAAAGTTTTCCAATGCCACCACAGACAGGTACTAATCACACATGTCTAAATCGTCAAAGCTCGGTTACGTACGCCCTCCAGAGCTTACAGCAAGCAGGCTTACACATAAAAGCAAATCTAGCTTCCTATTAAACAATACCAACATTCACATAAAATATACGTCCATATTCCATACACACTATTCTCAATTTACATTCGCGTTTACCACGAGATTGCGTCCGCCATGCCGCTGCGACACGCCGTCCAATGGGCTAAATTAAATACATAAAGAAACTGTGTTCACGCATAAACGTTGTCTGCACGTTTGTGCAATGGTCGATAATGTTGGTAACGCTGAAGTTGTAGGAAATAATGTGCTATTGGTGTTTAATGTGAGATGAAAATATGACTTTTTTCATTCGGAGAGCTTTTGCTCCCTCAGAATTTACAGTTTATATTTTGAATGTATTGTGCATCGATCTGTATAAAAGGCTTACTATTCTGATAAATAATACAGTACGATATAATAAAATGATGGTGTCACTTCTAATAATAAGGAATCTAAGTGAATAATACC
Organism: Colias nastes; assembly: GCA_907164665.1. NCBI lineage: Eukaryota > Metazoa > Arthropoda > Insecta > Lepidoptera > Pieridae > Colias > Colias nastes. The sequence continues at coordinate 43,155 of CAJQZM010038018.1, read as the reverse complement.
TCACTGAAACAAAAATATACAATAAATAATACAAATAAACTGAAAAGACTAGTTGCTGCTAAACTATATCCATAAAAACAAATTTCCTCAGTGAATATATTTAAGTAAACTACGAAGCAAACAGTTTAAAAGTTAGCATAAAGCAAGAATTCTATGAAACTTTAACAAAATCAGCTTCCAAAGACTTTCGTAGTTTGAAAGTTACCGTTTGAAGAGATAAGTAGTTAACATTTTCAAGTACTTATATATGGAAATGTAATATTCATAATTGTTTGCATACAAAGAAGGTAATAAATTATAGATTTACTGTGCTTTTAAGTATATGATTTTATATAAGTTATCAATATTATTGCAAATTTTATAATGAATAATATATTCCCATTAACGTTAGATCGAATTTCAGTACAAATTTCGTTATCTACATATTTAGCCTCTGTGGTAGGTTTTCAATAAAAGCTAGTAGGTTTTTAATAAAGTTTAGGTGTGATAAAACAAAAAATAAACGTTAAATGTAATCCTGAAGAGGGAAATCAAATATAATATGATTTGATCGTATTTGTACAACAATAAATAAAAAATTATTACCTTGCATACCTACTATACATAAATTTATTACCGTGGAGAAATTGTAACTGTACATTTAACAATATATCCGATACATATAAAAATAAATAAAATAGTAAACTAATTACATGTTGTAAACGATTTAATCGAGTAATATATTTATATTACTCACATAATGAAAACGTGTACGCAGCTGCTAATTAATTTTGAATAGCGATAAATTCGCAAAATACATTCCGAGTATTTCATTTAATTTTAATTTTAAAGTACATTGAACATCAATACATAAGCGCACTGAAATTGCAAGTGTATAAACCGTTGGCCGTGTACTAAAATAAATTACAAACCCCGGGTAATTTCACACCCTACGCAATGTCACTAATTGTACCAAAATACACTTAAATTTTCTTTGTGTGTAGCAATTCCAGCCTCAGATGGGGTCAGTGACAACCCTATGACAATTAATGTTAAACGCCCTTTGTCTAATAGACCCCCCAATTAACGCATACTTTGAATATCTGAAGGAAAGATTCATGATTTTCTTGAAGATCCGTGGTATGTCTAAGAAATAGAAATAGAAATAGAAATAGAAATAGAAATAGAAATAGAAATAGAAATAGAAATAGAAATAGAAATAGAAATAGAAATAGAAATAGAAA
>CAJQZM010038018.1:0-41922 GCA_907164665.1 Colias nastes | reverse complement strand
AGAAATAGAAATAGAAATAGAAATAGAAATAGAAATAGAAATAGAAAGCGTTTTATTTGCCACCATGTAACTCTTAGTAATATAATACACAAAACAGAAAAAAAAGATAGCAATCGAGGCAAAAAGGACTAACCGTCAGCAAAGCAGCAACCATTATTTAAAATTTATTGCTGCACTGATTTTCAGAGGAGACCACGTGACTGTACAGATGCAATGATTCAGTATTAAATGATACATGTGTGTGTACAATCTAAATGAAGCGGTTGTGTACACACTAACCTTTCACTAGTTATAACATAAATATAATTTCTTAAAACTCTTGATATTATTTTTAGTTTTGAACATAGATCATAATAAATAGGTCAGACGTTTACATGTTATGAAATACATCAAATATGAAATTAACGTTTCATCTTTTATAAAAACCTCTCTAACAACATGTTTACCCAGTTTACGTAATAATATTATTATTCGCCGATCAATTAGATGCAACGTCCTACCCAAATACCCTCAATACCTTCTATTATTCTAATTCTACAGCACACAGTTAACACAAACAATATTATACAACAGAAACAAGCTAGTAGGAACATAAATTTAGCAGTTACAAGACTAATCAACATAGAAATCGTAATACGAATATCGGCTCAGCAATTACAATACATTTACATACAGATTTGGTTGGATTGAATTCGAACAGTTTCAGCCGGCTTGTTAATTTGCCTAAAAGGAATGTAATTGGTCGGATACAATTTAGCACTCGCGTGAACTAAATGTGGATATGTCGGGGGATTCTTAAAGCTAAAGATTTCCTTACTCTTAGGGCTGGCACAAGATTTTCATTAGTTTTTAATAAATATTTTTTTACTTTAATTATGAACTGCAAAGTTTATCTGATATTATCACATTTTTGATTGCCCGAAAAATTATAATAAATTTGGGCTGTGATGATATTCTGTGTATATAAAAAAAAAATGCCCTCACAGTAATATTATAAGATATATTATGTAGAGAACTGGCTTCCAATATTAATTTAACATTCGTTCCATTAACACGAATGCTAGTCGTGACATAATATTGATTATTATTAATTAGGAAACGACCTTAATTTATAACGGAATTGTTTAATTGATAATTTAGCATACTTGGAAATGTAGAGTTGGCTCTTTAGATGTGGTTCTTAGCCTCAAATTGAAATGTAATGAAAACGAAATTAAAAGGAAGCAAATTGCTCGAATTTATAAAACAATATAAAATCATAATTTTTGTAGGAATGTTATTTGAGCTCATTTTGAATTTTGCCGAGTGACATAAACATATTTTATTGTTTCTATTAAAAAAAAGGAATCTAATTTAATCAGGTAATATCAATAATTTTAAAGCTAACCTAAAACTACAATATCTACATAGCACGTGCGATATAAATTATTGATCACCAATCTTTGTGGTCTACCACGAATATAAAATAAATAAATATTTTTTTACCAGCCCTACAGTTTCTGTTAACAATTGTTCCATTCACGACCACATCGACGCGTGCGGCTTCGAGTGTTTTGATGGCTTTGAAGACGCAATCGCTATGCAATTGCCGTCACTTATTGTCATTGTGATGACGATAAATCATTTTTTTTGTTGGGAAATTTTGTCATGCACGTAATGAATAAAGACTTGTAAGGAATCAGTGATTCCTAAATGATTAAATCGATTGTTTTTTTTGTTTATGTTAAAAATTGGAGAATATGACTATTATTTAAGACACGAAGAAGATAGAGAAGACTGGTAAATATTATTTATACATATATATAATATGTTCTAAATCTAGTTCAGTTCTTTTGATCAAACTAGTACTTATTAATAATTCGTAACATCTCTTTACACTGCAGAATTTTAGTGTCACCCGGATTCTATTATTATTATTCTTCGCAGTATTTTAATATATCAATTTAATCCCTATTTTGAAACAAATTGGATTATTTCCAACACAAAAATATTTTTTCTAAAACGTGTCCCCCTCTCATAATTTACTCTAAAGTTCTACTTAAATTACAATAAGAAGAAATTATCTTTTTCAAAACCACATGGCCCCTTTAATGTATGTATCAAGGCGACTCTATTTGCTCAAATTTAATGCACTTTGAGGGTGCATAACTTACTTTGGGTAATTATTTTGCAATAGGGTTACGCAGATGTTAACCCGAAGTTGCCTAAGAATTCCAAGGGACAAACTTTGTACCGAAATAATTAAATTGTATACTGACGTGTAAATAAAATATTGATAGAAGTATTGAATTTGTAACAAACTTTATAAGAGCGCGAGATGATTTATGTTTCTCATTTGTTTAATTTACTGCCTGTTGCGAATTTAATTTTCGATTCTGTTTGCAAATGTTATAGCGTTTTAATTAAGATTCAGATGATTAAGATGTTAGTAAAGATATAAAAGGTTTAATTAATAAATAAGAATTTATTGATTGAGTTTTCTTCACCAGGAATTAAATAATGTTCAACGCAAAATACTTTTAGTCCTCTATGAGGGTGACATATTAATAATACTGATACGATTTTGAAATAGGTAATATCTCGTTAAAGTATGAACAATTCATATTTATTTCAAATAGATGAAAGGATTGGTTACCTAGCAGCAAAATGAATAGAACGAACATTGGAATGTTCAGAAAGTGTTCATATTAAAGAGTTATGCGAAATAACTTCAAAATACCGATAACCCCTACAAGTTATTTGTAATATATTGTAATGAAAGTAATATTGGGAACGAAGCGATATCCGGTCGAATTGTGTCGAGTAATTTGGAACAATCGGAATGAAATCCGTTAATAGGAAAATGTAAAGGGTGATTCTGGTCGGGCGCGTTGTTCCGTACAAAACGTAGCATTTCCAATTTCTACGTGACCTTTTTCACTCGGATGTCACATGTTCTACAAACGAGGTGTCTTTGTTCAACAAACGTAATTAGAAAATTCCCAAATGACGTCCTATTTTGCTTTTCGTCGGATTTCATGAGTTCCGCCCCTGGACTCGCAAATTAGTTTTGCTCCGGTTTGATCCATCCGAACCTCGGATGTGACAAGTTTGTATTCTAGTAGTGCTATTTATTTGGGATTATAGAGTTGCGCTTTAGTTTTAATTTAATTCGAATAAGCGGTTGTGATGCTTAATTTGTGTGTACTGTGTTTTATGTTCTGGTATGTTGTTTTATTACTGTTGCATATTATCATATACTTTAGTAATAACTTCAGGAATTAAATGCTGTTATAATCATCTGGAAGTATTCATTGTTTTATTTTAAATCTATTAAGTACTAAGCATGACGATTATTTTTTTACTTAGCACGTAACAATAAAATATATGATCGTGTATAAACAACACATAAACATAGAGTATAGAATAAAAATGAAATAGTGACAAACAATATTACATGCTAAATGTGCATTTAAGTTATTATTTGCAAGACAAATAGTGACATGAACAATTGCCACATGGGACATTTGAACGAGGTATATTGCATGTTATGACATTCTATTAAAGCGTTTATCAGTACGGGTAATAAATTACAAAATTCTCGTTCAGTGCAAGTTTCATTTACCCGTGAAATAATAGAATTGCCTCTCCCCACAGTGTAGGTTCCTACTTCAGTAATTGTTTTAGATAAATTAACGAAGTAGTTCCAAAGAGAACAAATCCCTTGGGACGAAATTTAATTGTATGGAATGTGCTTATTATTCAATTGATAATTAATGAGATTATTTTCTCATTTTCTATTTCGTTACACATAACGTAATTGGAGAGATGAGACAAAAATTGTGGAATATGAAAAATTGTTGAGGTAATTAGTTTGTGATTGCTCATTAAAAGATAATTACTTAGAAAATAAATTGTTATAATTTTGTTAAAAATAATTTGTATAAGCATAGAAGATGTTAAATACTTAAATAAAGGAATAGAATTTCACGTCACTTCACTTGAATAGTAGGTAAGTCATGAGTCCAAAATACTATGTAAATGACATACAAAATATAATGTATTACCTACTTAGAAACGAGTTCAAAACTCTTAAAATTGATTTTTATCCATATGAAAACATGGATAGATTGTATGCATGCCGTAATTGTAGTATATTTAAGTTTCTGTAAAAATTTAATAATTTAAACGTCCACATTGCATGTAGAGCCTTTTTTAGCTTTTTATGTATATTTTTTGAAGAATTAATAATAAATAATACAACATAAATAACTACAGAAAAACTAATTTATGTTTATAACAGCACATTAGTGCACAGAAAAGCCTGCAAAGCTTACGAACTAATATTTCAAATGCACCATACATTAGAATGCACTAGAGATCCTTATGTCAGAAGCAAATGCTGAAATCGACAAGCGCTAAGATATGGAACATGTCTCTCCAGTCAGCAAACCAAGCATGTGAAATATACACGACTTGGTATAATCATTATTTTAATATTTTATTTCTATAGGGCTTATCGCAATTGGTTGAATTGTTTGTGTTAATATGATCATGGTTATTTTACTTGATGACAATACATTTTGGAGATAGAATGAAGCATTATATGCGAAAATTAAATTTAACAGTAGTAGGTATGTACCTTTATCATTTACAATAGACGTTTATACAAAATTATACTTTACAACTAAATCTCAGGAGAAATTCACGAGTACCACTCTTCGTAGAACTTTATAAGTACCTACGTAATGTATTAAAAAAAAACAGTAAACAGACAACAAATTAAAAACCATTTGATAACTTTATAATTTTTCATAGTAACTTCGAGTTTGTTTTATATTTTTTTGTAAAGAGCATTAACATAGTATTGAAATAAAAATATCTATAGATGCTCCAATTAATATAATAGTAAGCTTCATGCCTGAGACCGCCTCCTCGGTACAGTGGTTGACGCGTGAGCGTAACACCGAGGGGTCCTGGGTTCGATTCCCGGTGGAGACGAAGAAGAAAAAAATGTCTCGGTCTGGTAGGACACAGAAGGCTGATCACCTACTTGTCCCTAAAGAAAATCGATCAGTGAAACAGATGTATAATGCATCTGCCCCTTACCCCACTAGGGGACATGCGACTTCACTTTTTTCATGCCTGCATACAGTGTGCATAACGTGGGATATCACCCCTTTCATTGCACCCCTTGATTCTATACATTTACGTAATGTGATTATAGTAATTAGGACTGTAAATATTTTCATAATCAATATTATACTGTATAGTGTAAACTTTTTAATTTTGTAAACAGATCTATTTGTATGTGAGTTGTGTATGGGTTTTTATAAAAGCTTGCCAATGAAAATTGGTTGCAAATACAAATTAAAATAACGTAGGTACTTACCTACTTTTAATACAAATAAGATATTTTTTATAAATGAAACCTGTTGTTGATGTTTTTATACAATGTAATTTACTACCTAAGTACCATTTTTTCAACTTTTTGAACTCTTGTAAATTTTTGTTACATGACATGCGGCTACATAGCATTTAATTTTTTTAGCCATAGATTTTTGCTGCATATTACTAAATATTCTACAATAGCTAAAGTAAAATCAGCATATAAAATCAGTAAAAACATGGTAATAATACATACCATAAAGAGGAAAACAAAATAAAAACATAGCAATATTGAGCCCTAATCTCAAGCACTCTCGCTCGGTTAGCCGCAATGATTGCCTTCAAACGAGGCTCCTTTAGTTATAAGTCACCTCAGGAACTTACGCTTCAATCGAACGGTCTATTTAATATTTTTCATGCGGATCGTTAAAGCGATCGTTCCGATGTAAAAGTTTAATATAAGTAAGGACTAATAGCAAAAACGTGACTTATGGATGGCAATTTTGTAAGGACCTTTATTATTATAAAGAAATAGGCAGCGTTTGTGTTGAAGTTTTGGTAAGACGGCGAATACACGGATATATAGAAATAAAAGTATATGTAATATGTAACAGGAATAATATTATGGTAAATGAAAGGTGAATATGAAACTTATATTTTTCAGTATTGACTAGCAAATTCTAGCAGTTTTAAGTAATAAATGAATTGAGAAGTATGGAAGTGAAGTGAAGTTTTGGTAAAACGGCGAATACACGGATATATAGAAATAAAAGTATAATGTAATGTGTAACAGGAATAACCTCAATTAGTTCTTAATGATTCTCTATTTTATAAAAATATGTAATAGTATATAAGTTAAATTAACAATACTGGCTAAGTCTGGAGAGGAAAGCGTCGATCGTCTCTAGCACAGGTATATTCCTAGTTGAGGCGATCGTCGTGTCTAAATTGTTTTTGTATGTATGTATTGTTTCTAAATAAACGATCTAAATCTAAATAATATGATTTAAATGAAAGGTGAATATGAAACTTATATTTTTCAGTATTGACTAGCAAATTCTAGCAGTTTTAAGTATTAAATTAATTGAGAAGTATGGAAGTGAAGTGAAGTTTTGGTAAAACGGCGAATACACGGATATACAGGGTGTAATCGTTAAGTGTGCACAGGCGATTATTCCGTAACTATTGCAGATATCAAAAAACTTTATACTGATATCGAAAGCCCTTTACCTAATGAGTAAAATGACAACAATAACTTTTTAAAAATAAAACGGGAAATTTTTTTTTTTTTTTTATATAAGAGGGGGCAACAGAGCAGACGCGTCACCTGATGTTAAGTGCACTGCGTCGCCCATAGGCACCAGCAATGCCGGGGACATTGTTAGTGCGTTGCCGGCCTTTAAGGTAGGAGTACGCTCTTTTCTTGAAGGTCCCTAAGTCGTAACCGTTTGGAAACGCCGCATGAGGAAGTTCGTTCCATAAACTCGTTGTGCGCGGAAAGAAGCTTCTTTTGAAGCGCGCAGTCGTCGATCGCCAGGAGTCAAGGTGGTGTGGGTGGTATTTTAGTTTGTGGCGTGCGGTACGATGATGGAACTCAGCGGCAGGTATTGTTCCAAACAGCTCCTCAGAGCACTCCCCATTGTAGATGCGATAGAAAACACACAGTGAAGCGACGTCTCTTCGCAGCGCCAAAGTATCAAGCCGATCGGTAAGACTTGGCTCGTTAACGAGTCGTACTGCTCTCCTTTGAATACGGTCAAATGGAAGGAGGTGTTGTTGGGGTGCCCCGGCCCAGATGTGGGAGCAGTATTCCATGTGCGGCCTAACTTGCGCCTTATAAAGCATAAGGCGGTGGTGCGACGTGAAATACTGCCCCGCTCGACAGAACACACCAAGTTTCTGTGAAGCTAATTTGGCTTTTCCTTCCAGATGACAGGAGAACTGTACGCTACTCGAGATTTCGAGACCAAGAATACCGATGCTAGCTGTGGCAGAGAGAGGAATGCCCTGAAAACGAGGAATTACGACAAAGGGAAGCTTTTTTGCGGTGAACGCGCAGACCTGTGTCTTCTTGGGGTTGAATTGGACTAAGTTACGTCGGCCCCAGTTAGACACCTCTTCTAAGGAGGTTTCTATTGAAGACACGAGGTTGTTCCGGCACTCAATGACGCGGTCCTGAGAAATATTGCTGTGGCCGGTGTATATTGCATCACCAGTACTGTCGTCTGCATAGCAATGAATGCTACCGTCTAGCAGCATATCATTGATATGCAGAAGAAACAGAGTGGGAGACAGAACGCAGCCTTGTGGGACACCAGCATTCACAGGCTTAGGATCAGAGCATGAACCGTCGACTACGACACTCATGCTACGCTCTGTGAGAAAACTGGCGACCCACTGGCAAAATTTCTCAGGAAGCCCATAGGAAGGAAGCTTCGCAAGAAGCGCTTTGTGCCATACCCGATCGAAAGCTTTCGCTATGTCCAAGCTGACAGCTAAGCCTTCCCCCTTGCTCTCAATCGCTGACGCCCAGCGGTGAGTCAAATAAACAAGAAGATCGCCAGCTGACCGGCCACGACGGAAACCGTACTGTCGGTCACTAATCAGCTGGCGCTCTTCCAGATATTTTAGCACCTGGCGATTATAAAATAATTTGATTTAAAATATCCAAAAATTTTACACCAAACACTCCCATACATTTAGTATGAGATATGACTATCCTAAACATGTAATATGAAAAATTTGGGTTCTTTTTTTGAATTTGTGCTTAAATTACTTCGCAAATTTTAATAAAAATTAATTTAGAATTTCTTATTCCAAAACGAGGACGTCACTTCGAACATTTGCTTTGAACACAAAATGTATGGAAATTTCAATGTATGGGAGTGTTTAATGTGACTTTTTTGGATATTTCCCGTTTTATTTTTTAAAAGTTATTATTGTCATTTTACTCATTAGGTAAAGGGCTTTCGATGTCAGTATAAAGTTTTTTGATATCTGCAATAGTTACGGAATAATCGCCTGTGCACACTTAACGATTACACCCTGTATAGTAATAAAAGTAATGTAATGTGTAACAGGAATAACCTCAATTAGTTCTTAATGATTCTCTATTTTATAAAAATATGTAATAGTATATAAGTTAAATTAACAATACTGGCTAAGTCTGAAGAGGAAGGCGTCGATCGTTTCTAGTACAGGTATATTCCTAGTTGAGGCGTACGTCGTGTCTAAATTGTTTTTGTATGTATGTATTGTTTCTAAATAAACGATCTGAATCTAAATAATATTATGGTAAATGAAAGGTGAATATGAAACTTATATTTTTCAGTATTGACTAGCAAATTCTAGCAGTTTTAAGTAATAAATGAATTGAGAAGTATGGAAGTGAAGTGAAGTTTTGGTAAAACGGCGAATACACGGATATATAGAAATAAAAGTATAATGTAATGTGTAACAGGAATAACCTCAATTAGTTCTTAATGATTCTCTATTTTATAAAAATATGTAATAGTATATAAGTTAAATTAACAATACTGGCTAAGTCTGGAGAGGAAAGCGTCGATCGTCTCTAGCACAGGTATATTCCTAGTTGAGGCGATCGTCGTGTCTAAATTGTTTTTGTATGTATGTATTGTTTCTAAATAAACGATCTAAATCTAAATAATATGATTTAAATGAAAGGTGAATATGAAACTTATATTTTTCAGTATTGACTAGCAAATTCTAGCAGTTTTAAGTATTAAATTAATTGAGAAGTACCTATGGTGAATGATATTTTCAGAACTAAATAAAGTTGAAAAAATATTAGTTTTATACATTTTATTGAGTGCGTTGATATTAATTCTAAAACTGAAAGCTTTTAAAGTGATACAATCAAATCTTTAAATGTATTTTTTGAGTTTAAATAAAAACAGATTTCTAAAGTATTTTTATTAACTTGATTAGAGCCATTAAACATTTTTGAAAAGCCACAATAAATTGAACAATAAAAATCGTCTTAAACTTCGCTTAAAATAAAGGTACTTACCAATTTACCACAATAAAATGGCCACCTCATCCAAGTCAATCCGTTATAATGAGGGTAATGATTAAAATAACATGCTTATAATAATATAACAATGATCCAGTTACATGAATATTATAATATTGGCAATTTTCGATGCATTACAGATAAGCTTGTGGCATAAAGCCTGATTTTATCGTCCTGTTAGCTGTTTAAATAACATTAACACGTATTAATTATCCATTATACACACGGCTTATATTTGATAATATAAAGTTTCATTTAGTACACCTTAATAACGTGTCGCCGGTAAAATTCAACTAGTTTCAAAGGAAAACACGTCAGGAAATAATAATTTTTAAAGTAATATTTTGAGTAGTTTATTTCTTCGATTTATTTAATGGTAAGGTACCTACTGTTATGTTGTTGAGTTTGTACTGTAATTATGTTTTTCAAAAAGCTTAGCTGGTTGTGAAGCGAAGAGTAGCGGATGAAAAAATAAATAAAACCACTTTCCTTAATTTTATAAGACCAATTCAAACAGTTATGTAGAGTAGTGGTAGAGAGAGAGTCGTAATCACATCCATTGTATGGACTGAAAAATCGTCAAGAATTTACTGATTTAAATTTCTAATAATTCGCCTTCAAAAAACATCTGATCGGTTGCTAACTTTAACAACCGGCCGTTTAACATGAATATCTCCAATCTCCATCTTTCACAAATTGGATTGCATAATATGTATTTTAAAACAATGCATGTGTACTATTATTATAATACATATTTTACTACTAATATACACCCCCTTCAAATTTCTTATATTTAGCTTATGATTAATAACATAAAATTGGATCCTGCTAAGTTCCACCTTTAAAAACAATCTCACAATTTCGAATAACAAACGATGTTATTCAAAGATTATCACATGAAAATGACTAATGACTTTGGATTTCTTCTGTATGTTAATTGTATGAAGCGCTCCTAATACTAATTTACACTATGTTTATTTAACTATTGACAATTTAGGATCTGCCCTTCGTCTATGCAAATTTAAACCTTATCCCTTGGTGATAAAGGTTAGGCAGTATTGAGAAACGGCACTAAGATATTTGTCGAAATAGATCAAGCCGGGTTACTTTGTCACTTCAGCTACGCTTCTGACAGATGAATTAATTTTTCATCTTGATGAGTATTGAGTAAACAAAGGGAATAGGGAAGGAAGGTTTATTTACGCCATGTGTTTTCTAGTGTGCCATATGATAAGTCAATTTCGTTTTTGTTTTGTACATTGAGTGATAACACTTCTTATTGATTATAAATTTTGTACCTTCGAGCTACTGTCCGGCCTAATCTCGATTTACTATATATTTTTAAAAGAAAAACTTGATACGTACCATCAACAATAATTTAAATCTTACTGAAAGTAAGTACTTTCAAAACTAGAAACTTTTAAAATTACTGCCTTTATTAGCAACAAAATATGATATTATTGCGAATACCACGTTCAGAAATTTCCCAGAAACCAAAGAATGTACGGCAAGTTTATAGTAAACGTTGTATATCACGGTGTAGCGACAAAATGGAAATGCTACGGAAACTCATTTGAATGCCATGCTAAGACATGCAGTGACTTGAGAGGAATGTCATGGTACGGTGGATCTTTATCGTGAGGATGTTCGTGTCTTTCTACCGTTTGTAGCGTATGATATGTTGGTAGGAAGTTTGTTTGTAGCAAAATTGGCATCGATGCAGTCTTTTGGTGTTGTAGAGAATGTGGTGGGATTTTCGAAGGTTCAAGATTTGATGAGCCTACACAGTAGAGTAGTACTGCAGTTTTTACAGTAGTTAATCAAACTTAAACGTTTCATGCTAAAGGACATCAAATAAATAGCCAAGTAAAAAAAGAGCGTGTGTGCCGATCCCTCGTGTCAGAAATGAAACTTCTTTGGCAAGATCGAAGACAAGTACCAAAATCGTCGCCTTACTCCATGACGTGACGGTATTGCTATGACGAAACCTTGAAATTTTACTCTCAACGCGCCTAAAGAAGTTTCTCTTTAAACAAATCTTAATTAAAATAAGGATACAAAAAATCCAAGACCATTTAAATTATAAACTTCATTATAATCCAGGCTATTTCTTCTCGTGCTTTAAACATCTAGCTTAGAACTGGAATGCAAGCAGTTTTATGGGTGAAAGGTTGATTAAAACTATCAAAGAGGACGATGAAGCGATAGTAAAACTAGGCGTTTCTTGCCTTTAATCTAATAGAGATTAGATTATATTTTATAATTCAATCATTTGGAAGTGATTCCAGATTTTTAATATCCTACTAATATTATAAATGCGAAAGTTTGTGAGGATGGAATTTTGCTACTCTTTCACGCAAATACTACTGAACCGATTACAATGAAATTTGGTATGTTTATTCTGAAGACCTAGAATAAGACATAGGCTAGTTTTTCTTTGCGCGCCGGGCGGGTGAAGCCGCGGGTGGTAATCTAGTTTAGTAATACTTTTCTGATAGATCAATCAACTTACCTTTGAAATAATTCGCTTATCATAAAAATTCGACACAAAATAATAAAATAAACAAGTAGGTACTGCATTTTTTTAAGAGAAAGAAATCAGTAATGATTATTAATAACTTATTCTTGATAATTGATTTGAAAAAAAGTATTCTTTAGCAGTTTTCTAAACCTACTGTACAATATATCCGTAATCTGATATAAATAAAAAATATACTTACTGAAAAAAATAAGGTGTTAAAAATACAATGAAACACGTCCTATAAAAATCATCAGCTAGAACGTGTTAATGGTAATGTCGAATACGTAGTTCTTTTGAAGCTGAATTATTTATATCTCAAAGCAGAAACAATAATATCGGAGATCCGGTTGAAGTATCTATTTTTATTGTTTTAGATAATGATATGTGATAAGCATTATACCCGTGGTTCAGACGTGATGTAGACAAGGATCGTAATGTGTTTGATGGTAATTTGAAATTCACAGAGGGAATGCCTATTTTCTTTATTTTGGAATGTTTTATTGTAATTGAATAATGAAAAAGCTATTCGATAAAGTATCGGTTATTTAAACTATGTATTTCCTATTTTACTGGAACTTTAAAAAAAATTGTGGGTGAGGTGGATTAGGTAGAGTTCGGATTTTCTATTTACAAATCCATAATATTGCTTCAGTAATTTTTTAACGTTAATATCCTATACTATCTCGCTTAATGACAATTATGTTTTATCATTGTATTAAAGAATATTATTATAACTTCAAAATATTTAACGAAACTTCCTACTTAAAATAAAACTACATAAAGTTTACACATAATGTAAGCAACATTTAAAACTGACCTAGCGCCTATCTTTAAAATGCACAAAGTACTGTAAGTTGTAAGGTTATGGGGAAAATTTAAAAGTGTTCAACGACTCCACTTTTCACACCAAACTGTATAATAAAAGTTAGCAAGTAATTTTCATCTCCATATAAGAGCACACGTTAACTTCACAAGCATGTGGTGCCCTAGAAACTATTTTGTGAGGCTTTTATCTCATTTTCGCGCGAAGTGAAAAGTTTTGCAAAGTTTCTCATACAACAGGTGCCTGCGATGTCAAGATATTAGTCCCTTTTTTAAAGAGCGTTACCCGAAAAGCATTTCCATATTCAAAGGGCTATATTTCTTCTCTTGCAAAGTGCTATGTAACATCATAATGTGGAAATACTCTCACAAACTTTTCTTCATATGACAGTTTAAAATAATGCCCATACTCCACGCAAAACTCCTCAAAAATTGTAAAACAACATTACGCGCGCAACTTCGTACAATTATTTACGTCTAAATTAATGAATTTCACCGCCGAACAGAATTTTATATGCGAAATAACACTTTTGATTGTGAGTATTATAAGTAAACTTTCCGCTATACATTATTCATTAATTACTTTGCAAATATAATGAGTTCGCGTGGATGAAATCTGAAGTTACTGGGTTGCGAAACTTTTTAACTCGTCGAAACTTTTATCTCATTTTGTTTATTATAAGCGCTCGATACAACCGCTCGAGAATAATTCAGCGGCGTATGCACCCTCAGTAATGCCTATGGGATGAAGTTTCTTCAGACGTAGAGCGGAAAGCCGCGGGGCGTCAGGCGTCGCAGGGCGGAGCTACGGAGCGCCGCTCAGTCGGTGGGCAGCCGTCACACGCGTTAGTCGCCCATCGCCACCGCGCTACACGCTGTTATGCCACGCGATCCGCGATGTTATTTCCAACGTGTGAATATTTATGACGCGATCAACCATTACGCCTCATCATAAATGGCACTGCAGATTTCGATGCCTCGCATGTCGCAAACAATCGTAAAATGCCAATAATACAAACTATTGTGAAAAAACTTGATCTACGAAGTTTTAATCATTTGATAGTGTATGTGTTGTTGTATTACTATGTCGTCGAAAGGAGTTCAGCGTCCGAAATGCCACACGAGTGCGCCTACCGCAGCTCCGAAACGGAAACGTCGGAAAATGCGGTTCTATTTTGCAAGATTCGAACAATAAGTAGTTTGGATCACCTGCTACAAAACATCAGCAGAACGTATCTGGACGATGTGATATCGTTACACGTTCAGTGTAGTGAAATACTCTTCTTCGAAAGTACGCTTTCAACACACTCGGATAAGGCATCTGGAAAGAATTCTAACCTAGGAAAACTAAGGAATCTTATAGTAGACAAATGTAAAATACGTCAGATCCCCGCGAGAGCTTTTGAAAATTTAAAAGACCTTAAACGACTACACGTGACAACGCACAACAGTGAATGGTCCGCGATGACTATGGAGTTACATGAACAAGCATTTATGGGTTTAAGTGAGTTGATTGAACTAGATTTAAGTGACAATAATATATGGAGCACAAAAACGGATACTTTTTGCTCTCTGTACAGTTTAAAAACTCTGAACTTTACCAAAAATCACTTGCAGAATATTAAGACATTAGGCTTTTCAGACTCTTTACGTGAACAAAATTTAAGTGTGAAAAGTTGTAATTTAGTTTTAGAAACTCTTGATATGTCATTCAACGACTTGATTGTTATACCAGATTATAGTTTGTCAAAGTTAAGATCTTTATCAAAGTTGTATTTGCAAAACAACGCTATATCCTCTTTAGAAAATGAAGCATTTAAGGGTTTAATAAGTTTGGAGGTTCTCAATTTATCCAACAATTTTTTGAGCAGCGTTTCGATAGATATTTTCACGGATACGAAACTGTTAAAAGAAATTAATTTAAGCAACAACACCCTTAATGTTTTGCAACCCGGATTGTTTTCGGGAATGGAACAACTTCAAATACTGGATTTATCGCGTAACGAATTAACAAGTCAGTGGATAAACAAAGGTATATTTGTAGGCTTACTGCGTATGGTTATTTTGAATGTTTCTTATAATAAATTGAATAAGATAGATCGTTATACCTTTCAAGATTTGTATAGTTTGCAAAAGTTAAATTTGGAACATAATGATATAGTAACAATTGACGAGCATGCTTTTGAAGAGTTGCGAAATTTACATTCTCTAACACTATCGCACAATAAACTTTTTCACATACATACTCACTTATTCACTGATTTGCATGTGTTGCACGAGTTGTTTTTAGATAACAATAAAATTAAGCACATAGACGAGAATGCCTTTGATAACATAACAACAATAGAGGATTTGAGTTTGAACGATAACATGCTATCATCAATTCCTGTTTCGATTCGTAAATTACGTTCTTTGAGGTCCCTAGACATCGGTAATAACAATATAACACATCTGAGTCGAGAGAATTTTCACGGCTTGAATGAACTTTTCGGTTTACGACTCGTTGACAATAAAGTGACGAGTCTTAATGAAAATACTTTCGAGCATTTGCCACAACTACAGGTGTTAAATTTAGCTTCGAATAAAATTAAATACGTAGCTCAAGGGTGCTTTCGCAAAAACGTTAATTTGAAGTTACTACGCATGGATGGAAATGATATAACAGAGATTGATGGTATTTTTAACACATTGAACAGTCTAGTATGGTTAAATATTTCTGCTAATCAAATATCGTCTTTTGATTTTTCAAATTTTCCAAGTACATTAGAGTGGTTAGACTTGCATATGAACTCAATAAATAATTTCTTCAACAACGACATGTTTTCGAACACAAATATAAAATTATTAGATTTAAGTTACAACAATTTAACTCAAATCACGGTTACCTCAATACCGAAAACAGTTGAAAAGCTTTATTTGAATGATAATAACATAAACCACATTCAAGTAGGTTCTTTTTCTAAACTACGAAGGCTGTCAACTGTAACGCTAAACAATAATAAACTTGTACAATTTGACATAAACGCTTTCAGGTTAGATCAAATAGATGATGATAGCGACTTGCCCGAGTTCTCTATAAGTGGAAACCCATTTGTTTGTGACTGTTCAATGGAATGGATTCAACGCATCAATTATTTGAGTCACAGTCGACAATACCCACGTGTGTTGGATCTTGATAAAGCCTTTTGTTCGTTGGTACATTCGCGCGCAAAAGAAAAAAAGGTGATAATAGATATGTCGCCCTCGGACTTTCTCTGTCCATATGAAAGTCATTGTTTCGCTCTGTGTCATTGTTGTGACTTTGTGGCTTGCGATTGTGAAATGATTTGTCCCAATAACTGTAAATGCTATCATGATATCACGTGGAATGCAAATGTCGTCGATTGTTCCAACGCGGGCTATACCCAAGTACCAGATAGAATACCTATGGATGCGACAGAAATATATTTAGATGGCAATCATATACAAAATTTAGGCAACCACGTATTTATCGGTAAAAAGAAATTGCAGGTCTTATATCTAAATAACACAGAACTAAAGGAAGTTAACAATCAAACTTTTAAAGGAATCGATTCCTTGACTGTTTTACATTTGGAAAATAATAAGTTAGTAGAACTTAAAGGCGACGAATTTGTACATTTGAATAATTTAAATGAGTTATATTTAGATCATAATGCGATAGAACACGTAGCTAGTAATACATTTTCTTCGTTAAATTCGCTCTCCGTACTTAAAATCGATGACAATAAACTTATCAACTTTTTTCCTTGGAAATTGTTAGCGTCCTCATCTAAAGCTATTGCTCACGTTTCAATCGAAGGAAATCGATATTCTTGCGATTGCAAAAGTATTGCTGAATTGGATTCGTGGCTACGTAAGGATCCCGGTGATCCTGAAAAAATGTTGTGCAGTGATAGTCAAGGAAATCCTACGAAAATCACTATCGCTTCCGTGCTAAGCCACTGCAAGGAATACATGGGTTCTGAAAACGACCCAACTATTTTAAAAGATGAAATTGTTTCAAAATCTGTCTTTCTACCTGATAGTTATTTTGCGATTGCCTGCGGTATAATTATAATAATTGTATTAATTTGTTTAATAGGTGCCATCTTCTATGCTTTTAGATACGACGTAAGTGATTGGCTCTACACCAAGTATGGTGTTCCATTATTTAAAGAACAAACGTGCCCCAATGTCGAGCATATTTTAGAAGGTAACTCGAATCACATGTACGAATATTATGTGATATGTAATACCAAAGATACTAGTTTTGTACAACATAATATTATGGCAGAAATAGAGTTTAGAAAAATGGCAGCGAGAAGGCTTTCAATGAACGAGGCTACACTGAATATTTTAACATTAGATAGCTTTTCAAAATGCTCAAAATTATCCAAACGTCTCCTAATTGTCTTAACAACGAATTTCATTTGTAACGATTTGTGCGATATTCATTTTAAAAACATGTTTTATAGTTATTTAAAGTCATTAAACAGAAGCGAAATAAATAAAATTATTTTCATAAAAATAGTTGATAATAATCAAATAAACGATGAACTCGGTTTCGTGTTAGACAAGTTTAAAAATATATCGTGGAACGATCCTCGTTTTTGGGACAAGTTCGTGGCTTTACTGAATTCGACGGACACTATTATAACGGTAAAAGGATCAGAGAAGAGCGTATTTAAGAAGTCATTACGCAAGACCCCAACATTGAGGTATACAACAATGCCTGTCTCAAACGATAGTTGCTCAAAGCAGAATTTTACGAATTCTTTACAATTCTCTAAGAGAAACGAGGACGAGTCTTCACATAATGAAAGCTCGCCTTCATCTGACAACATGTACGGGGAAGGGAACAATTCGAACAATAGTTACATGTCGATCGACAACAGGACGTGTCCTCGGTTTAATTGTGACCTCAGGAAATCCCCTAGCAGTGGTCATGTCTACTCTAGGGTGGAAGATATTTCCCCGACCATACCCCGCTCTATTACCAGCAATGCTTCTGCTAAAGGGCGTACTTACTATGTCTGATCGATATTGCTTCTTTTCAAGTATTTTATTACTTATTCTACTATCGTTATGCACTTATAATATTTGTCCTCCATACACACTAATCACACAAAATGTATATAATCTGCTTCTACCATAAACATTTGTCAATTTTATCATACGTAATGCATGTTGGATGCAGAGCAATTTTGAAGTAAGTGAAGAAACAATATACTGTACAAAATCCAAGTGGAAATGTTAAGTCTGATAAGAAACACTATTCAAATATGTATTATTATTGTTGTGGATCATGTTCACATACACACTGTAAAAGAACACCAAATCGGTTAAGTCTCATATTAGTAATTAACGATAAATATTTTTAATTGACTCATAATATGTATGACAATTATAAGCTTTTATCTATATGCTTTGTTTGATATTTGAAACTATTGATATAATATTATATTCTTATTTAAAAGTAAAAAAAGATAATATATTTTATTACAAAAACAACTATGTATTACTATACTTAATTTTTATTAATTGAACAGTCTGTATCTTTCCGTGTATTATGATTATTATTTGACGTTACATTAAATGTATTATTTTATGTGCTTATTAGATATAAGTCATATTTAAATGTATATAGAGGATATGTTTGCTGTTATTGTTTATATTAATGGTCGTTTGCTTAACTTTATTAATATTTAACTAAGCTAAATCGTGATACTAGATGTAATAATTATAAATTTGAAAATAAATGTAATTTTTGGATTGTAATTATTAGTCTTAATGGAAATTATTGTTTTGTATAAAAGTGTACAAAGGTATCTTGAAAACATAATAAAATTATACTGACGTTTTTTATACTCATTCAGTGTTTTATTGTTCTCATGAATAGATTGAAAAGCAATTCATTATCCTTTAATATAAATGCTATTTTGGAATTATTCTGCAGTACATGTGTTTTGTTATTGAAGTTTTAAATTACTGTTCAAAAATATATTATGAATGGTTAAAGTACTAAATAACAGCAAAAGTATTAAAAAATAATGCACTCAATTCACTACAGTTCTCTGCAATCTAGGTCAATTCAACTGTTGGTCACAAAATAGGAAGATAAACAAAATGATAAGCAAGAACTTTATTACCAATTAAATAAATTGAAGATAATATATTATAATGGGTTCATACACTTATTTTATTATGTGTGTGATCTATAAAAAGAAAAAAAAATAATATCAATAGCTCTATTTGACGTGATGGTGGCTATAAAAATAATGGAAAAAATAAAGGTGGTCTACAATAGCTGTAAATTTTATAATTAAATAAAGTATATTTTTGTCTATTTTGATGATTCAAAAATACATATTATAGAATCAGTAATAAAGAAAAAAGAAGAAGAATCGGTATAATCTATTAGAAAAACAACATCTAATTAGCCTTAATTACTATTGGAAAATTAATGAATAGTTACTGGTAAAATATAACATATCTACTTATAAGAAAATAAATTAATTCTAGTAAAGCTTACATGGTCCGATTTTGTTGCATGTTGGGATGTCAAAGGAGAATTTTTTCAATCAAGGGCAAAAATTATACAGGACACTGCTTGTCCTCTACTAAAGGTTATTTAATTATGACAAAATTCTTATTAGAAAATAGACATAGTAGAAAACTTTTAAGTAAGAAATTTTATAATGTTCATAAGCAGATTTATGAACTTACTTGAATTCCCGTTTAAAGGTCACAGAGTTACTAGCTAGAATAAGAATTAAATTTATTCACATTTATTTCAAACTAGCGACCCGCCCCGGCTTCGCACGGGTGCAATGCTGATACTAAATACACTACAGAAAAACTGTGAACGTTGTATATAAAAACATAGCGGCCCGCTCCGGCTTCGCACGTGTATAAAATAGATAGCCGGGCGGCCGGCCGGTACCGCCGCAAACGCTACGTCCCGCAATTTTTAAATCTGTAATATCTTCGAACATATTCACTTAAATCATACGGTGTAAAGGGCCATATAGATCTATATTAAATGAACAATGTATTCAAGGTATTTAATTGGCTAAGGATTAATGCTGTATTGGTTAAAATCGCATCGAAAATTAGCCAATATTTGTCGTAAAAAGTAAATGACAAAAAAAAGTTATTGTGGGTTATCCATAAGAGATAGACATATACCATCGCGGACTTTTCTGTAGACCTTTTCAATGTGTATAATACTTAGTACATTATTTTGATAAAACTCGTAGGGTTCAGCCTGCGTTTGCAATGTAAGCGGAAAAAATGTAATTTTTTACGACATCACATTAGAAACCTCAAAAATAACAGTACTTCTCCACTATTTAATGGATGTTATTATACATATAAACCTTCCTCTTGAATCACTCTATCTATTAAAAAAAACCGCATCAAAATCCGTTGCGTAGTTTCAAAGATTTAAGCGTACAAAGGGACATAGGGACATAGGGACATAGGGACAGGGAAAGCGACTTTGTTTTATACTATGTAGTGAAGGAAAAATTTTAAAAAATGATTATTTAATGTCATTGATAACATTTTTGAAATTGGGTAAAAAAGTGGTATATTGTTGGGGTCGATATACGTGTACTTATAAAAATGTATACTTTACCATAATAAAATTAAAACTAACATATCTACATACATACTTAATAAAATCGATTCCACCACTTTTAATCATATGCCCAATAAAAAGTAGGTACTTACGTAAATTTAGTTCTATACCTACGTTTTATAATTATTTATACCCTAGTTTCAGCAATATTATTTGAATATCCAATTATTTAGATAATACTATTGTTCCGCGAGTAAATATTTAGATTGAGTTAATCATAGCATTATTGTCTATCAAAGTCCAATGGTTTGTTTTCAAATTATACCAACTGTTTGCCTTATCAATAATAAGACAAAGAGTTATTGTGTATGGATAAAATGTTGTGTACAAGACAGGGAGCTTTTGTTGCGTTATCTATAGGTATAGAAATTATAATAAAACAGTAGATAACCAGACCATTTCTATACATATAATATATTTGTCGTTAAAAAAAATCTTTTCTGAGATTCTAAAGGTGAAGACTTTGATTGTTTTGAAAGCGCTTATTTCAGGAACCACGGGTCCGATTTGAAAAATCAATTCACTCTTAGATAGTCCATTTATCTAGGAACTCTATAGGCTAAGTATATTACATTATCACGCTAAGACCAATTGGAACGGTCGAATGTGGGTAAAACCGCAGGGCACAACGTAAGCTAATATATATATGTAGTTAGAGGTGTCATTGAATAAATCTTTAAAAATCAAATTGAGGTTTCCAATTCCTTTTTTAGTAAATAGTTGACGTGTAATATGATATTTAAATCAAAAACGTCGAAGTGCCTCTTTGAAAATTCCCGAACACGGCTATATAAGATTTAGATGGTGATTCAAAATTGTCATAAAAAAAAATTGGTTGTCTGTAAAGTCGGTTTACTGACGATAGTTGAACGTGACAACGTCCGATTGTGCTTCTTTGTCGCTCGTTCCGCGCTCTCGCTTGCACTTCAAGCCTTACATGGAACGCCTCAGAGCGAGGTAACGCCGCATGAGTCATGTTTTTTCGTGCGTGCAGCCGGCACTATCGAATTATAAGACGTTGTCACGTCAAAAATCAAAAGTAGGGCTTACATTTAGCATAGTGTTAAATGTTTGCGACATATTTTGTGTTCTTGTGACTCAATTACATGTTTCTCTTATTTGAAGTATGCTAAATAGAGTCTATGGTACCGAGAATTTTGCTATTTGTTGAAACACCCACGGTTTCACAAATTGAACTGTTAACTTTCTAAGAAACACTTGTGTTTAATTACTGCTAGTTTCAACTTAGAGTAATTCCAATTGGCATTCATTGTTCATTAATTTCCTAGTAAATTCTAATGTGATTTCAGTTTAGTGGTGTTATATCAAAACTTTAAGGCTGTTCAGTGCTTTAGGCACGCCTTAGTATTACAACTAAAGTCGGAGTTCAAGAATAACATAAAAGCTTGCCAAAAAAGATTGTTCAACTGTATTTGTTCCTTGTTCATAATATCACCTAGGCTTCAATCAAAAAGTTCGATGTCATGGAGGCGGCGCGCGTGGTGGATTGTAACATTTCACTTGTATCCCTATAATAGTTAATAAATATGACTCATGATGATGATTTTAAAGTAAATATTATGTTTTATAAAATGATGATATTTCTTACTTAAATTAATATTGAAAAAAAAAAGTACATAAAAATATTTTCAACCAGACGCAGACAGACGGTTTCAGCACTGAAAATATATAATATGTCTGTCGCCTGTTTTAGTCCTGCGTGACAGCCGAGTTACTACGTACCTATTAAATTATTGATATATAATTATTATAAGTAGCAAGCAAATATAATAACAATTCACTATGTGAAATATGATATTATTATGATAACATTTAAGATAATGCTACCAACGCATACATTTACTTGTTTTAATATTCCACGTGACGTCTACGGCCTTCACAATACACCGATTAAATCCATTATCATATCGTCGATATCATGTTGGATAAACGCCTTTGAACCCTTACCCCGCTAACGATATCCAAACAAATAATTAACAGATAGTATCATACAATATGGAATAAGCGGGACTACACAGAGCGAGCAGCCTCGCGAAGCTATTGCTGCGTGAATCTCGGTCAGTGTGGCTCGGCCGAGGAATAAAGGCTAAATATCAATTTCAACAAAGGCCGCGTTCCATCGTTACAATATTGTAATCATAATAATGTTGTTTCATATTGGTTGAGATAGTTGTTTAATCATCTCATCAATCAATAGATGGCGTAGAGTGTCCCTGAGACACATAAAATCGAAAAAGCAGAAGAAATTCGAGCAATCGACAATCGAATAAGACAGGATAACGAGATGCAAGGCGAAAGACTCGGCTTCGAATCGTCGTGAGCGAATTTCTTTCTATTCTTTTAAAAATGTCTAATGTCGTGTGATTTAATTTTCCTCGGTGGAATCCCGTCCGAATAGACTTCGCGCAGCAAATGCTCGCGAGGTTGCTCGCTCTGTGCTGACCTACCCGTCTATTTAATATACTAACCTGCATCGATTCCCCTATCGGCTGCCAATTTTAATCGGATGACGTTTGCACTGGATCGCATAATTACGTTCAGGATTGGAAAACTCTCACGGGACCAAATTCGTATTAGTTTTGACGCATCGTGATGGATGCGTCACAATCTCTTGACGAATCTTGTGAACGCCCGGCTGATGTAGGAATAATTTGATGGTATGATTGTGCTCAATAATCGAATAAGGTATTATTTGGATCGTTATCTTTCGTTATTGAAAAGGAGTATATAGAAATGTTGAAGCAAAATAAAGCTTTATAAATGTATCCTAAGTTTCATAATATTATAATTAAATGACAAGGTCGATAAGTATGTACACAATAAAAATGTTCTTCAAATTATTGTAATCACAACTATTATATTTAGATCAGATATCCTGTTATTATAATAAATGTAGACCAGCAATATAAAACAAAGGTATGAACATGAAATAGTATAGTGATAGTTTTTTTTTTATGAGCAATATTAGAAATAGTGTATTTAATGAACGAGCAAAAAGGCTAACGCTTACCACAGATTATCACAAACACGTGCGTTACCTAACTTAAATGGTACAATGTTGTGGGTATCGCGTTCAATTTTTTATCTGCATAAAGGAAGTAGTCAAAGGAAAGATAACATTTGTTGTCTATAACAATGTAACTTCCGGTAACAAAGCGAATTTATATCGTTACAATAAGTGACATATTGTATGAATGTAAGCTGTAACAAAAAATACGCAATTTGATTTAAAATTTCGACAATGCGACGCATGTTAAATTTTGCGTGTCACGTTTCTTATTTCACATGTAGGTACCATTTTTGACTATTGCAAAGTACATAATTATTATATTATATATATCCTAAATGTATGTTTCTAGGTAATTTTATTTTATTTTGAAACTAGCTGTTGCCCGCGACTTCGTCCGCGATTACGTCGTTTTTCGTCATTCGTCGTTAAAAAAAATACGTGACACTTTATATTTGAATGTTCTTAATTATTGTCTCTTATAAAATTTAACTACAAAAATAAATAAAGTACATTAAAATTGAACACTCTGATAAGAAAATCTTAAAATCTGAAGAAAACATGAATGAATGTGATTTAAATTCTACATTACTTAGTATTTCAAATAATAATATAAATTAAATGTAGATTAATAGTTTGAGCGCACCATTATAGAATATGTACCTAAGTATTAAATTACGTTAGTTTACATAGTAACTTTACTAAAAACACGATGACTTTCTTTCGCGCTTGGTACCACAAACTAAGCATGTTTGTGGTACGTGGCCCGTGTCACTTGACCCCCCGCGAGTTCCCCTCCGTTGCTATGCGAAAATACATTCGTTGCTCTACTGTAGGAAAAATTGTAATACTGTGGCCTGGGCGTTATAACACGTCCAGGGAGATCCTGAGTGCCGATATCACCATCTTGAGGAAAAGCTTCTAATGTCGATTTAAAACTGCATACATACGAATTAACTTGTTCTAAAATTGTGAAATGAGTTCAGTTTTAAATTTGAGAGATATTGATTTCTTGTATTCCACTATTCGTTGTAGTCGAATACAAAATATATTTAAACAAACTTAGGTTGGCCTTCAGGCAAATGGGATCCTATCAAATGGTAAACTTGACCTTGTATCTTAAAAGTAAGCATGAAAGGACCTTCTGATAATTATTGAGCACCAAAGGATCATTTGAAACGCACTACTATAAGAGCGAATATTGTCTAATAACAGTTTAGATTGCACAGTATGTTCCTCTAAAAGTAGTGATTTCAAAAGTTCCGGTGTATCTTCAAACGAAAGCCGTCTCCTTACTCCACTTTAAAGCATTACAAAAAGAACATACTACGTTAATATCGCCTATACAGAAGATGATCTGTAATAAATTGTGAGGTTATAAGCAAACCCACTTTTATATTATTTTGTCGGACCACACCACCGAATTCGTAGATTGTTTACCTCTAAGTCATTAAAACTATGACGAAATCTGTCTGCAGTAAGACGGGCCTCTCGCTATTCGTCCGTTTCCAGAGACCGAATAGTTTCAATTCTTAATCTTTCATTAAACAATTTTATTAATCGTTCTTGTCTCAAATAATTGTAATATTCGCGTCCCTACTCTAGTCATTGCTTATGCTCATGTTCATCTTCAAGAGATCGAATAATATTATGATGCACCCTATCATTTGTCAAACGGTCTTCATATTGAGTAAAGTTTCAGATTCTCGAGATAAAATATGACTGTCGTGATCAGTAGTGAGACGAGGGTGAGGGTTTCGGCCTCACGGGATAGTAAAATATGCCGTTTGCGATCAGCTGTGAGATGTCATACCCTCTCAGTGAAGGTTTCGGTCTCACGGGATAGTAGGGGAGACCGGGTTTGGTTGTCTCACGGGTTGGTTGTCACAGCGGTCTTAACACAAAACTGAACTATCGAATAAGTCTGTTGAACAGCGTGGCAAGAGCGATACAGTGACAACGCTGTCCCTACTTCGCGTCAGACCGCCCCGATCTGCCGTGAGGGCCTCACACGTGATTATTGTTTTCGCACAGATTTTTGATGATATGAGGACCGAATATGATCCTCATAACATCACTTTTTGTGAACGAAACGACAGCGCGGTTTAATTCAATGCCAACACCATCAGCAAAAAGGAAATATTTTTAATTGTGAAAAAATATTATGATTTACACTATTAACACTATTTTAACATCTATACTTATAATAAATCTGTAGAGAGGCCAATTCTGTACATAAAATATATTAAAAAAAAAACTATGAAGGGGTGATAAGGGATCGCTACTGATGCCAAAAATGCAATTAGTAAAATTTTTGTCTGTCTGTCTGTCTGTCTGTCTGTCTGTCTGTCTGTATATTCGTTATAGAAACAAAAACTACTCGACGGATTTTAACGAAATTTGGCACAATTATTCTTCATACTCCTGGGCAGGTTATAGTATACTTTTTATCACGCTACGATCAATATGAGCAGAGCAGTGAAGGGAAATATTGGGAAAACGGGAGAAGTTACTCCATTTTTTAAGCTTCCGTCGCGTGTGCAGCCTTAATGGTTAAAGCTACATAGAAATCATGTACGACACAAATGTTCTTAAATTATTATTATTATATAATTGCTAGACAGCAAATGTCTATCTTTTAAAATTGACTCACAATAACACGTGAAACTTCAATAGCTTAGCAATTCGGAGCTTTCTGATTATATCTGTCTACTCTTACGTTTACAACACTCTCACTCATCCCTAATTAAAAAAAGTTAACATTATTACCTATTCATTAAAAAAAGAATCATGTAAATCGGTGTAGAAACACCAAAGTTATACATGAAATACGCTATAAGTCATCGCGCGTGAATACAGAATCATGCAGCCATAAGGATTATTTTTGTGTATCAGTTGCCGCGTTCGACGCGCTTCGCGGCGGGAGCTATAAAAAGGCGGCGGGTCCGCACCCGTTTCGCGTTGTCACGGCATCACGTGTGAACGGCTGAACCGATTTCGATAATTCTTTTTTTATTATATTCCTTGAAGTACGAGGATGGTTCTTATGTAGAGAAAACGTAAATTTATACCACGGGCGAAGCCGGGGCGGACCGCTAGTAAAATATAAGTCTGTGAGTGTGTAAAAATAAATCCAGCTAATTACACATCAAACTTATGTTTATAATTAGGTATACGACATGAAAATATATTAATTACCAAGCAATATTAATACAGATAAATACTGAACATAAGTATAATACTTAGTTAGTATTAAGTAGTATTAGTTAAAATATACTTTGACTGTTAGTCAAAGTTTATTTTTACTAACAACATGTAAATAATAATTACCAACGAACTAACCTTTTCTATAATACTTAACACAGCACATTTTTCAAATTATCTTGCTCAACTCTGCTCAAAAATTTGAGGGTTTTGTTGGAACTTTAATGTGTCAAAACTATGATATATCTAAACTACGATACAACTTGCATGCGGAAATGCTCATTACAATCTGTGAATTTAAAGAATAACTAACAACATACTTACTATTCAATTTTATTGAGCTGATGAATATCTTTTGCCTGGAAGAGATCACCGCCGCCTAATAAATATACTGTGTTTTCTCATAAAATCGTAACATAATTTCTTTTATCTACTAAATTTTAATAAATAAGTTATTTTTATCTAAAAATAGCTTATATTAGGCAAAATTATACATTAACTTTTTATAATTTCAGGACCGCACTTTAAATGGGGCGCTCGGAAAATATGCCTACGGGTTATTAATAGAGAAATGATACACAAAAAAGTTATGTTGGTTCCATTTTATTTATAAAATATAATGAAAATGGGCAAATATAAAACATATTATGTAAAATGATTAAAAATAAATAAATGAAGCAACTACGATTCAAAGAAAACATCTTTTTCAGTGTGAAAATGCTCTAAGCAATCCTGGATGATGAGTATATCATGTACTCTCATCCCAGTACGGTCGGTACCTCGATAGCCATAACGATAAATATTATTAACGATATATTATATTGCATAGCTTCTATCGCGGGCCTTGAGCGTGGGGACCGAATCGAGAAATTCCGTAACGAAAAAACCTCACGCTCCCCACTCCGACTGGCTCGGATGTGTGGCTTGAAGGCATGCTATGCAATAGCTTTACTGCGGCAGTCCCCGAGTGCCACACGTCTTTTTTATAATGAGATAACCGCAAAGTCAAAATAAAAACATTACTTGTACAGTTGTGAGTGCAAAATTTACGTTTCATTTGGCAATATATATACTAAAGCGTAGTAGTTTGATATGTGGTTGGCTGCCCCTCCTCTCCTTCCTGAAAAATATCCTCCAAAATTTCCCGAGATACTTCCAATGATTAAACCATTGGACGTTGGACATTAACTTCAGTCAAAAATTGACGAAGCGGATGATTACTAATTTCCACTTAATCCTCGCTACCACTATCTTTATCATCAAATCATCAATTTTCAAGTGGTGTTGTAAAATTGTCAGCAGAAATCGTCTTCCAAAGGCGATATAATATAATGAGCATTGAATCTGTAAATAAAAAAATCAAAAGTTAACTGTAAATCTATAAAAAAAGCTACTTACAAATAAAATTTTATCAAAAACTACTGTTTCCAATGCACCTCAAAATCTTGTAAAAGTCATAATATATAAAAGAATTCATCATTTTATTATTTCATTCTAAAAGTGTAATATTATAATATACCAACAAAAAACATGAATTGCTATCATTATAAAAAATAAATACCTATAAGTAACAACTTACCTTTTGTGGGAACGCATGATGGTGAAAATTCACAAAACACGAAGATTGCATTTGATAATTTTGGTTTTATGGCATTCAATTGCTTTATAAATATCACTACATAGTACCTATAAAAAAGTCGCTTTCTCTGTCCCTATGTCCCTTTGTATGCTTAAATCTTTAAAACTACGCAACGGATTTTGATGCGGTTTTTTTAATAGATAGACTGATTCAAGAGGAAGGTTTTAGTATATAATTTATTAGGTTTTAGACAAAGCGGACGTAGCCGCGGGCGGTAAGCTAGTAAATTTATAAAACATGAAGATTTTTAAAATTGTAACTAATGAACACAATCAATATTAGATTAACTGTAGATAATGGTGTCTAGTTTTACTTAAAATAATAAACATCTACCCTCTCTTTAAAAAAATGTAGTATATTTATTATTTACACGAAATATACCTTATAGGGAAGGGAAGATATGGGTTAAAGAGTTAA
The DNA here is from genome assembly GCA_907164665.1 of Colias nastes. Taxonomy (NCBI): domain Eukaryota; kingdom Metazoa; phylum Arthropoda; class Insecta; order Lepidoptera; family Pieridae; genus Colias; species Colias nastes. Next base: position 13,249 of record CAJQZM010038018.1, on the reverse strand, counting down.
ATAAATAACTTGATTATATTTAAATTATTAATTTTCAACAGTGTATTCAGTAGTGTTAACATGTAAATTGATTTGATTTTTACGAAATCTCATAGATGGCGCTGTTACAAAATTAACATTATACAACTTACATTCAATAAACTATGTTTCTCTTCCCAAGTTACTTAAATGGCATAATTTTTATAGTGTCAATCTAGATATTGTCAAACAACATTTATATATGCGTCATTTGATTATTAATTTCCAATAGTTAACGTGTGTTTGATTTTTGTAACACTTCATAGATGGCGCTGTTTCAAATTTGTCTTTATACTGCTAATATTCATTTAACTGTTTCTCTGCCAAAATTACATAAATGACGTAGTTTTTATAGTGTAAAGATAGATAATAGCATGGCTTACTCAAAAACAACATGAGTCTTTAGTTTGTACGTTGTCGTAGTATAGAGAATACGTAAGAAAAATAAAGGTTCACAGCTCCTCCCCCGTAGGTGATAGCTTGATAATATGTAGCCTATAGCCTGACCCGACCTGTTAGTAATATTCATGCAAAATTTCAAGTCAATCTATGCAGTACTTTTCGAGATTAGCCCGGTCAAACATACAGACAAACAGACAAACAGACAAACAGACAAACAGACAAAAATTCTAAAAACTATATTTTTGGCTTCTATATCGATTATAGATCATGGATTATGTATTCTTTTAAAAAAATATTCAATGTACAGTTTTGACTTTCCTACGATTTTATTATATGTATAGAAATAGGACAAATAATTAATTAATTTCTGTTCAGAGTTTGTATTTCATTAAAAAACATGTGGCTGGCATTCATTGAGATAATATTGTGTTATTCTTCTTAATTATAATTTAGAAGTGAAATAGTCAAAAAGGAGAAGAAGATTGTGATGTAAGTAGATAATTTAAAATTATTATCATATTGGTACCTACTATTGCAAAAAGTCTTTCTTTTTCTATATTTTTTTGCAATAAATCTTTAAAGCGTCTGCTATTATTATTAAAGAAAAAACATCACCTAGAAAAAAATTGGTAAAATTTAAAGCTTCCCTTCCTTACATCGATCCACCCACAAATTGGTAATCTACTCATGTTACAGCCTACAGGAAACCCGCGGTTGCTACAATTGTATCGGAAACTAGATATTGGATCTTACTAAATACATGTGTATAAGACGTATAATAAGGCAAAAGAGGAAAATATAAAAAGTGTATTATGGTTATATTTCAAATCACAAAATCATTTGTAGAGTACAGTATGTAGAGCTATTGCAAAAGTTGACTAATGTAAATGTATTATAAGGGTAAGATTTGAAATTTAGGTTGCACGTATTTAAAGTAATAAAAAGGAATGATGATTTGTTGTAATTAGATGATTCTTTTGATCATAATATTAAAAAGCTGGCCTATAATGACACACAATCGTATGATTGTGTATACAATACTGAATGCCGAGTCTTCACTATAATTTCTTCATCTGAAATATTGTGTAAATCAGTACCTACTTTATTGATTTATTCTCTTAAAAGCATATTAAATGAAATATTATTTAAACTTATTATAATTAATGCTCAGAATGTACATTTACTTAATTTTAAATCGTAAAATAATGATAGGCATGTTGTTGTATGTAAAACGAACAAGACGCTTCTACGAATAGGGTTGCATTTTATTTCCTTAATTACAGTTATTATTGTTCGTAATCAGAATTCGTGGGTTGAAGTCCACTTTACCATGAAATTGCACGGTCGATTAACATGTTAGTTTTTTTGTTAAATAATAAAAAATCTGCTTTAAACTATGATTTGTGATTCATGACACAACTATTCACATCCTACAAAAAACTAAAAGACAGAATTTGATAAAAGTTGGCAGTGATGTAGCTTATTTACCTAGACATTACCTATAAATATTAAAAATACTTGGTAGCGCGACATAGCTAGTAGAACATAATACATCAACAACAATATTTAAGTAAATACAATATCCGAGATGCAATTGCAAAATTTGTATAGCAATATCTTATTCATAATTAAATTTAATTTCGGTCATGTTTTAATCTGCATCGTCTATTTATATTTGACAAGAAAAACAATTTGTAAAAATGTGCAAACAATTCCGTCCGTAACAACGTCTATTGATCTTAGCAATCTCGCGTTTTTAATTTGTTTGCATTTCTCCTTTTTGTAACTTTGATGCGCGCAACAATTATCTTGCCCTCACAAAAAACCTCCGTAATAGCCATGAGACGAACGATAATTTTTGTTACTAACGACCTAAGATATTGTTTGTTCTTCTACCAAAGTCGCCGACGTGCCCAGAGCACTGTAAATATACGGATATAACCAGCAATCATCATACACAAAACGTATTTAATGATAGCCCTTCGAACGAGTAAATTATCAATTCCGCCCGAAGGGATCGGACCTCGTTTTCGAAAGTAGTAACAAGCCTATCATCTATATTTTTGGAAACAATATCAAGTCAGTTCTGACCTTAAGGAAAAGGTAGTAAAGTTCAAAATAGATTGCGAGGTACCTTAGAATCCCAGGTAAAGCAATTTTAATTGAACTAAAATGTTGACTTAATAAATATTGTGTATAGTTAGTTCTTTATTATAAAATAGAGCCAATTAATATTGAAATCAATCAATTTGTAATAAAACTTTTAATTTGTAGTTATTAAGTGTTTTTGAGTTGGGAAACATAACAAAGTATTTATAAGTCTAATTAAGCAATCATAAAACGTGATCGAATGTACCGGCGATGGGAAATCTTTAATAATAATATACCTATCTACGAACAAAATAAATGAAATTAGTTTCGATTTATCATCATAGTTTTAAAATGTGATATAAGGGCATATTAAACGCTGCTAATATTTAAACCAATCGTTTTAAACTGATACATACATAGGAAACAGCGGAGGCATACGCACATGAGCCCGTTATTACGAAAAAAACCCACGTCGTTGCGTATTTGTCTCATAAAAAATGCTTTAAAATTTTAATTACCTCTGTTAATATTTGTAGTTGACTACAAAATTTCGTCCCACAATTTTCAAGTATTGAACATATAGGGCGTGAAATGTATATACAAAGTTAGAGGTTGTTAGCGCCTTGGTACCACGTTATTCAAACTTCATGTTAACGACCTTTCATATTTAAATGTCAAAAATAACGAACTTATTAAAATATTTTACATAGGTCGCGGCGTAGTGTGTGGCGTATGCAGCACTGCCGAATGTAATTGGTCCTAATTGAGATTTTTAATGTTGCTCTTGGCTTTGTTAACATACTTTTTATAATGGCATACAACAAGACACAAAAATACGCTTCCTGGTTCATATCAATCGCTATGATTATTTAACCAGTTTAATATAGGTTTATGTTTTTTATAGTGTTACTATAATACATATTTCTTGATTGTTAATATATTGACAGAATGTAGTCAGAGTGACTTATTTTTACAGAACTTAGCCAATAACCATTAGGGAATATTCTACAAATTCAAATTCTATTCTCTATTTCAGCTCTCTTATAATTTTATTGCATGTAATATTATAATGTAAAGTAAGTGTGAGATCAGGCGTATCATGGAACCTGGGAACTATCGACGTGGTGACAAATACATTTATCATTCTAATACTTACGAGATTATAATTAGAATTTAAAAAAGTTTGGAAAATCCAAAAGTGCACGCCTCATAATCTCAGTCGATATTTTTTTTTGTTTATTTAATAACAATTAAACCACATCGAATCAGACCCTGAAAAATGAAAGGGTTCTCTTCCTGAGCATACTCAAGCGTAAGAGAAAAAAAAAGACTCGATTAGTAAAGTATTTCGGTCGCTATCGTGTTAACAAGAAAATCCTCCGCACATACAGACACACGGACGTCCAAGACAGAACTTTTTTAAACTGTTTTTTAACTAGTTTAAATAACAAAAATGACATCAAAAATATCATGAATGTTAAAAATAGTGTTTTTTCTTAATATGTGTATTGTGTGTGTATGTATTATCTTACAAGTGCAATGTATGATACATAAAGACATTTTAAGTTTGAAAAATCAGATGTTTTGCGCGAAGTGACAGTAGTACCCACCTCAACGCTTCGCTTATGAGGCGTGCAACAGCATACCAGAAGACTGAAGAAAGCAGAAGAAAGTAACCTTAAGGTTTATAAGACTTTATGGCTTTGTTGTAAGTATATAGTTTTCCTAATTTAATCTGTCTAATATTCAAGATAAAACTACTATATAACACAATATACAGATACATACAGTAAGGAAACTTCATACAAAATGTTCGAAATGGCTCCCCCCCCATCAAGCGTGTTTACGAGGGTATTGAGGGGGATCGATGGTAGCGGGTGACACATCCACAGATTTTGAATGACAAAGATACATAGTATAGAAAAAAGTTTAAAGTGATGTCATTTCACATTAAATAAATATCGATTGTTTCAGTTTGTAGCCCTTTCAATAAATATATTTGTAAATACCGTATCTGACTACAAGTTAAAAAGAGACTATTTTTTAATTTCTATAGATATGGCAGTATGAGTTTTAAATTATGTTGACATATTTTCTACCAAAATGATAGCTACAAATAGTACCTATTAGGAGTCCAGTCTGTTTAAAGATCGCATCTATTTTTTACGCAATCTAGAAGAGCACGAAAATCTAAAAAAATGGAAACCTTAAAAAAATCTTGTTTAAATTTATGTGCATAATTACGTAAATATTAGGGAAGAAAAAGATAGATATTATAATTATTGTATTTTTATCGATACGTGGCGTCTCCACTTTGTCAAGCACTAAGCCTGTCAAACTATTTTCTTTTTCTTCCTAAAACAAAAAGGTAGAGGTTCTATGCTCGTATAATAATAATTTTAATTTATTTTTGCATGTTTTGTGTTTTTTAATTTATATAATTTAATTTATCGTTTTAAAAATAATTTAAGTAGTAGGTATACCTACATACAAGTATTGTAAATTCTGGTTTAAAATAATTATTGAATATATGTATAATACAAATATCAAGCATTATAAATAATTTAGGTACATTAAATAGCCTTCGGCGTCCATAACAAAACAAGATTTCGAAATATAGCACTGATAAAAACGTATTTACTTTTACAAGCTGTATTAATTCGGATTGTTTCTTCTTGTAAATTCATATTTAGGCTACACCATTTTTGAATTTTAACGGGTTTTAATCTCAAAATTACCACAAAATCAACTGTGAAAAAAAGCAAACAGAAATATACAGGCCGAATTGATAACCTCCTCCTTTATTTTTGAAGTCGGTTAAATATCAAAAAGGTAACAGCCCTATAGCTATACGTCATAATTTCATCGCAGGGGCTTAGTTTCCTAACTGTATGTACGTAGTATATATCTGTCAACTGTGTATATAATTTTTAATTTTAAATGCAATACTAATCGAATAAAGTGTATAGTGTACCTATAGTAAAGATATCATTCTTGAGTTTTTTCAACAAATTCTGCGATAAAATCAGTCTTTAATAGTAGCCCTATATTGTATGGTCCTATAATGCTATGGAGATCTTCAATTACATTTGAGGTTGGCGACATACGCAAGTAATGGCTGTGGTTACATGATAATGGGAGATGTTTGCAGGTTATTGCAACGTTTGCAAATATTCTTGATATAAAATAAGTATTATAATGTGTAACGCTTATTGAATTATCGAAGATATTTTACGAAATATGCTCTGTATCATCAATCGTTACATTTTTAGAATGTAACAAAATATGGTTGAATAGCATGGAATTTAAAAATAAAATACCTCATCTCTCGCAAAAAGACAAGCAACAGGAGATTTTTAAGGTAGGTATAGAATTATCCAGAAATATGTATTTTTGAAGTGAAACTTCTTTATCGGGGTTGGAAAAAAATTTAGTGTAACATTTTTTCGTTACGCGTGACATTTTTCCGTTACGCGCCATCTTTTTCTTATCCCTACCACGCGTGAAGTTGCATATAGTAAATTATTTTTTGAAAAATAAGGTCATAAAGAAGTTTCACTTCTTACGTGTGTACACTAGTACACGCACACATTTTTTTAATTGGCAAACGTTTAATAATTTTAATTACCTCATGCCAAAAATCGGATGCCACTGAAAGTTTAATTGGTTGAGTTTTAAAGTCAACGTTTATTTTTTAAGATTAATTATTTACTGCTTAGGTTCTTTTATATTCTTCAGTTCCTCGTTCTTTTTGAAGACTTATAAGTAAGCTTACGAATTTTGTTTCTTATAAAGTAACATTCAACTTTTTTCCAGGATTCCGTTTAATAGGCTTTCAAGGTCTTAGGATTATGTAATCACTACTCACTACATAGTATAAAACAAAGTCGCTTTCTCTGTCCTTTTGTCTCTATGTATACTTAAATCTTTAAAACTACGGAACGGATTTTTATGCGGTTTTTTTTTAATTGATAGAGTGATTCAAGAGGAAGGTATATAATTTATTAGATTTTAGAAAACCCGGGCGAAGCCGCGGGCGGGAAGCTAATGTACAATAAAGCACAAAAATTCATAAGAAATAAATTTAAATTATTCATGAATTAAAATTAATATTTCAACATGTATTTTTAACGTTTTCGTAAATATTGACACGTACTAAATTAAGCTGAGCAATTATACCTACGCATTGTAAAATAAAATAATGATTATTTTCCTTTCACTTGCTGAATTTGTAAATGGCTTTCACTAAATAAATTCATTTATTTAAAATGCTTTTGATGTAAGGAAGTCTTTACAAAATCGTATGAAAGAAATTTTCGTCAACTAGGCTTTGAGCCCTCCTAACTTTTACTAATTGGAACAAACTTTCACGTCCAAATAAACGAGTCTTTTTCGGGGCTAAATTATTTGGCACTCTGTGTAATATAATTAGGCAGAAGCTCAATATTTTGTGATTTTTTTTTGTAATATAGTGATTTGTAAATTATTCATAGGTACGTTCGTGAGGTTTATTATAAAAACGGATGTAGTTTTTGTGAACTAAACTTGGTTGATGTTTGGTTATACACCTTATTTTAATGTGAGTACATACCAATAATTCTCTGATTGTGAAAGTATTTTTAGAAAAGCGGCTGCTAAGTAAATAATTAAATGGATTTTACAGATAGAAAGTCACACACTTCATGATATTTATAAATTAAAATAACTCTTTAATTTTCTGCAATTATTTATTTAATAAGATGAAGAATTGTTTGTAAAAAACTGTAGGTGTGTTAAAAAAATTTATAAGGCTAAAAACGAATAGAAAACATAGTACATACTTACCCAAATTTGTCACCTTTTCCTTATTGAGTACAAGACCTTTAAGACGATAATACCACGAATTAGTCAGAGAATTTTATAGGCATCTATTTGTGGCCGTTGACAGTGACTTGTGGACAAACATACTGACATGTTGTGGATATGTCCAACAGTCGATAGGTGATTACAGCCTAATGAGGTACAAGCGAAGCCTCGGAATCTTCTAATACTTTTCACTTAATCTACGTTATTGCTTTGAACACTCTTTATACTATGCTTTGAACGTAGCAATTTTTATAATGACTTCATATTTGAAATCATTTAGTTGTCAAATTTTTTAAGCAATTTACGAATGTTTTCTATTGTGTTGAGTCATGATTTGTTAAATTGTTCATAAGGAATTGGAAAATTCTCTTGTGTAACTTTACATCCCACGCCCGAATCTTAGTGTTGAAATTGTTTATTATTTTTGAGATTAACTTCTATAATCAGGTATATCAAAACTTTGTAAATTTTTAGTTATATTATATTTGTCAATTTAATATTTAAGAATGACTCATGTAGTTACCTTAACCTATGATAAAAATATAATTGTTTGCCATTTTACTCATCAATTTATTATTTTAGTTCAACTTGTATTTATAAAATGAATTTAATTTGTAACAACCCCACCGAACTAAAGAAATTTTTAGAAGAATAATTTTTTTTATTAAGAAGCTTTATCTCTGTAGATACCTACCATCTACCATTTATTTACTTTATTTACTCATGTGATAGCAAGACTAACACGTGACTACTGTAACAAATAAGAAACCCGCCATATCTCGTCAATCTTAAACGATGATAAATTATAATAAATCCAACGACAAGATGGCGTCAGTGGGTGTGCGCAAGCGCCGGCCAGTGATTGGCCGTAACATGATTAGCATTACAAATGGATTTAATTTGATCATGGTGAATTTAAGGGGCGATGGGGTCATTGACACTTGATTTTTTTGTGATAAAATGTGTACCTACAATTAAACTTGTAATAATTACTTTATAGTTCGTAGCGATAGGCATTGGTAGGAATTCATTTTCTTTAGGTACTAGAATAAAAGTTATGTTAAGCTAGATTGACTAATACCTACATAAATTAGTATAAGCTTTTACACTCTTAAAGCTTAATTTTGCTGTGGCCTACTAAACTTGAGGATCATAAAAAATTAAGACAAATTCATACAGTGTGATTTATTGTATTTAAATATACCTATAGAATAAATTTTTGTATTTTTATTAACTCTATCTACTCAAACGAAACCATTTTTAGGCTTAGCCATGTCTTACACTTAATGATAAGAGATAAATACATAGTTTAAAAGTAAATTCCGATCCTTACATCCAAAAGTCGTTTATTGTTTCTCTCTCGATCGACTGAATTCGATGTAGTTGCACTAAAAGCGAGGGATCTATTTTTATTGACGGCTCTAATGGATTTTTGTAATGTGATATTTAAATTTGGTGTTGTTTTTTAACACGTATTCCGTGTCAAGCGTTACCGCACACGTATGCTTTTAGCTTATCTTAAAGAAGATAAATCTATTGTGCTTCATTGGTTTAAATACAAAATAAGTTTATTAATTAAAAGTGGATAAATGCTTCAATTTGATACAATAAAACTCTAATATATTTTACTAGCTGCCCCGCTGTGCTCCGCTCCTGTAGGTTTTAGTGTGATGATAATAAAGCCTGCATTCCTCGATAAATGGGCTATCTAACACCGAAAGAATATTTCAAATCGGACCAGTATCTACCTAGTTCCTGAGATTAGCGCGTTCAAACAACAAAATCTTCAGCTTTATAATATTAATACAGTAGGTATAGATTTATATTTAAACTTCTAAAACCGTCTGCCACCTTTTGCTTCTGAAATAAATCGATTACGCTTATCGAGAGACACTATCCGTGATAAAAACAATGTTAGAGTAGATAGAGTAAGATAATGTATCAACAAAATGCAATTTTTAGATATGATACAAATACAATACATTGTTGAAAGATAAATAAACATACATATTTTATCCTTCTTAAGATGCAGTTCACACTCCTGTGATTTTATTTTTAATGTTAAAATATTTTTTATTTTGTTATAACTTACTGAATAAATAATTAAAAAACCGTAAGGTTTCATTGATGTTGATAATATTTAGTAAGCAATTTTTAGATATGATACAAATACAATACATTGTTGAAAGATAAATAAACATACATATTTTATGATGCAGTTCACACTCCTGTGATTTTATTTTTAATGTAAAAATATTTTTTATTTTGTTCGTAGTAAAATCTCAATACCAAAGGTCTAAATCCTATGTATAAAATAAGCAAAACATAACTTGATATAACTGTGTTGTAAAAAGAAAAAAAATACTAATTTGTGTTCTACTAAAAAAATATATTTAATGGAAATATCATCGGTATCAAATAAAGTCTTGTGATCCTTATAGGTAGGTCTATGGAGAGTCGCATATACACAACTTCTTCACCGATCACTTGCCGCTCCGTCGATCTTCAGCGTCCTGCAAGAAAAAATAATTACCTTATTTGTCTTTCATTCGTCTGAATAGAGCAGTCTAGACAAAAAAGTGGGTAAGATTAAGCTTTTAGGTTCTCATCAGCATGCGTCACCTGCATCTTGTTCGCAATGCAATTTTAAGTTCTATAACTAAATAATAGACACATATTTTATTTACGATAACTACATCACCATCATACTACAATAAAAATACACTTTGGCTTGTCTCGACTTGTGGCAATGACCTTCCAAAATTTTCTTCTCAATTTTTTTTTTAAGTTTGACTGCGCCTTAACACAAACAAACAGTAGGTGGTACGTAATAGAGTATTGTTTTTCAATACGTAGGCGTATTACATCAATACTGTGATAATTGTACACATATTGTTGCTTCTACGTTATTTATTATTGTATTGATAAGGTAGGATTCATTTGAATCTTATCATTTAATGTGGTAGTAGCTGACTACTGAAAATGGTTTGTATATAAACCACCTGAACTTATGTTTCTAAAAAAATAATTTTAAGTTATTACCTATTACCTATGTTATTCATCAGTATGACTTTAAATATATAACTAACTGTATAATTAATATTAAAACCGTCTTTAAGGTTTCATTTCTTTTGATATTAATTACGTTTTAGTAAGCCCGTTAAAAAGCTCGCTCGTTCACTAACAAAAACGGCAAATTACTTGTTGTCGTGTAGTAATAGCAACATTCATTGATTGAATAGTTTAAAGACAAACATAACTTCAAGAGAAAATAGAAGTATAAATCAATTAATAAAAAAAAGTAAAAACATAGACATAGTACCTAATAAATAGACGATACGATACAATACAAGTACCTTTCACGTCTTTGGTCTTTCTTGCAATTAATTCACATGTAATCCTGTTTTTTTGTTAGCTTGTGTAATGTTTCCGCTTAAGTCTTCCCTTGACATAAATACGACTTAGGAATTCTTATTAACTTTTCTAAATAATGAAGGTCTTTAGTCTCGTAATTAAGCGCAAAGAGGGTTACTTTTATTTTTGTTACGGTATTAGTCATGGTTTGATTAGCTCGTAATACTGTTTTAAAAATAAACAATATTTTCTGAGTAAGTTACAAAATGTATGTAACTTTCAGTATGTACTTGTTGATGTAAGATCGATTGATGGCTTAATTATACAATAATTCATGAGAAAACTAGCTAAATATGAATCAAAATTATGAAAAAAAAACAACACATTTACCTATTTAATTTATGGTTACAATTATTAGTATGAGGATGGTAGAAAAAGGACTTAACAAAATGAGATATTGTTCTATCATCATGTTATTTCAAATGATGTTCAATATCGTAAACTACAATATCCTATTTCAATGTAGGAGTCTACACATCATTGTCACGTAAAAATAAATCCCAGAAACTAGTATACAATATCCTAGATCTATTGTATAACATTTTCCTATTTCTTGAAACACAATTACCTACGTCTTTAGAGGTATGTATTTTTATTTGCACGATATTTGCAAAGTTAAACAGCAACTTGTGTTAGATTAAATCCGGGATTTTATTCCGTGCATTTCCACCGTATAGTTGAAGCAAACTCCAGTATTCATTGCTGGCTAGTTAGGGCTGCCAGGTAAAAGTATTACAGGTAAAAAAACCGGATATAGTAAAATTATTGTATGGTAAGAATGTTGATGTGCAAAATCACCTAAAATTGTAATCCTTGTTGATTTAAATATTATAGCGATAAATCGGACAAATTTTAGTTATTATTCAAATATTATGTAAACATAATATGTATGTACTTCAAGTATAATTATTATTTAAAAGTGTGTTTCAAATTGCTAATTAATTTATAAAAAATGTTCGAGGGTCAACCCTAATAACTACAAACCAAGATTTATATGGAGTTCACGGATATTTACACAGTCTAACATTATTTTTATGCTCTACCTTATAATGTTTTAATGAGGTTATCGAGTGTATAATATGACTATTAAACTATAAACGATATAATCTTAACCTTATTGATCATAAAACCCAATTAAATCCTAACTAATTTTTTATTACTAATCACTTACAGGATCAGTACATACCTATTACCCACATAACTGATTTTCCCTATTTTCCAATAAACCTAATTAACCGTTTCCTTGTTTTCCTCTGTTCTAAACGAATGGCCTTGTTACGCACAAATTTGACGGAATAGAAACAGGTTTATCCGCTTCAGGCGTATCGGTCGGGCCCTCTATTTGTTTTAAAACTTAATTGAGGTCTTGATGAGTTCGTAATTGGGCCTCACACGGATCGCACTATGCAAATGTAACTACTACAATTATAAAGATAAAATGACCCACGGGCTAACGCCGGTCATGTAAATTTGTTCACCCGTCCACTTAAACCTTTTAAGATTTGTTTGGGGAACTTAGATTGTTATGTAACTTTGTAATGTATGCAGGATTATTAATTGTGTTGACTTGCGGCCACATATTGAAGTTTGGGGCTAATAATTCCGTCTTACTGTTGTTATATGTGAAGTGAACGGGAGGTTAAAATTATATCAAATAACCATTGAGATATACATATGGAGACGACACCGCCTACATCACTTATGTTCCGCTCAACATAAGCCATATGGCTTAACTGCACGCTCATTTTTTATTTGTTTTAAAGTGAAACGCATCAAATATGCCTTCGTGTGTGTTACGATATTGCACAAATAATACGGAAAAGTGACTAACATAACTTTTCATCGGTAAGTACCTAACTAGATAATAATTTTTAAAACTTAGTTAGAGCAAAAAAATGGCGCACAGATTTTGTTCGTGGTGTCTCCTCCATACGTAGTAATATTATCTCAATGCAAATAACAGTATTATTTCCAGTGTAGGAATGTGATGGCGCTAGACGAGCTATGTAGAGCCGTCCTTTTCCCACACTGGAAATATTACTGCTTTAAAACATCATGGTATGAGGACTGAAATTTGAAACTTAAATTGTTGTTTCGTATGTTTCTTTTAAGTTTAACGTTGAGCTAAATTAAGATTATTTGTCTTTTTTTTTTTTTTTTTTTTTTATGCAATAGGGGGCAACAGAGCAGACGCGTCACCTGGTGGTAAGTGCTCCACGTCGCCCATATGTACCCACAGTGCCAGAGACATTGTGAGTATGTTGCCGGCCTTTCAAGTAGGAATATGCTCTTTTCTTGAAGGTCCCCAGTTCATAGCCGTTTAGAAAAGCCGCATGAGGGAGTTTGTTCCAGATGTCTGTAGTGCGCGGGAAGAAAGATCTTTTAAAGCGCACAGTTGTAGATTGCCAACAGTCAAGGTGGTGAGGGTGGTGTTGTTGACGATGTCGTGCTGTACGGTGGTGGAACTCGGCGGCGGGTA